>RJWM01023011.1:0-32811 GCA_004363535.1 Dasyprocta punctata | reverse complement strand
AACACCGAGCCAGAGCGACTGCGGCGATCTCCAGCTGGAAGGGATCTAGGCCAGGATGGCTACGTGCAGTCCTGCTTCTGTTAATGAATAAATGACCCTTCCACAAGTGTAGCCACGACCTCTGCAAGGCGGGGGGTGCCGAGGGAAAGGCTGGGGGGTGGGGGCGGCCTTGGAGCCCGCTTTCTGGGGCTGGATCCGCCTTCTGAGTTAGCCAGCCCACTGCCAGGACGCCCGGGTCTAAAGCCACGGACGAGGTAGCCAGGTAATGCAGCGCATACATGGTGAGTGCCCAGTACACATCTGGGGGTCTTCTGCGACCCTTGGTGACCCCTCCCATCACCATGTTATTGACTGTGGAGCCCCACCCCACCCCGGGTTCTGGAGGCCCTGGCAGGGGCCGAGTCAGGCCACTCATGAGCAGCCATCTCGCCTCTCACGGTGCCCTCGATGCCACCCCAAACCCAAGGCCTGCGCTGCTGTGAGCGCTTCTCCCTGGCCCCTCCCACTCTCTTTCCTCTTTCAAAAATGTTTTCGATCTGCTGCTACTTGTGGGTGTCCTGCGCAGTTCTTTGCTTCAGACACGGAGAACCTGGACAGGACCCTACCCCAATGACATCCAGGCTGTCCGTACGAGGAAGACGGGAATGGCGCTGGCCGAGGCTTTGGGTTTATGGCTTCTAACAAGGTCAGAGGTCATCCTGTCCCGTGCAAGGTTGCTAAAATGCCAGCAAAAGCATTGCAGTCCTTCCAGTCCAAAAAATCAGATGACTTTCAAGGCAACTATACTTCTGGGAAGTGAGGGAAGAGGGGACCTATGAGGAGCAGAGCAGAGAGCCCCGCAATTTGTCTATGAGCGTTGCCCCGATTTCTGATTGCTTGATCATGCACGTGCAGGGCAGATTTCCAACAATCCAATGAAGGGTGAGAGAAAAGAGTTGTGGGCAGGTTACAATCCGGTAAGTTAATTTTGTGTTAAAATGAAATTGACACTCCCTGGAGGAATGTATCAGAATCCACTCTCCACAAAACAGCAATCACAGCACCCAGGATGTCTTCCCAAATCATCTGAGAAGTAGCCCAGTCTTTAAAGGACATCAATGAGGCTTCCCCAGGGAGGACTCGGACATCGGAAGCAGTAGACAAGCTTTTAATGCTCAATGACATAAAGGAAAGTATGTTTGTAATAACTTAAAGAAGTGAAATTTCAGCAGATAAATAGAAACAATCAAAAGAGCCAAATAAAAAACCATGGAGTAGAAAAAAATGCAACATTTGAAATAGAGACATTGAAGGGTTCAATACCAAAATGAAGATGAAAGAGGAGTAAGTCCATTTAAAGAGAGTCAAGAAGCAACAGTCCTATTGTAGTCAGGGTTTTCAAGGGAAAAGATTTAAATATAGGACACATAATTTATAGAATTATTTTATAATGTTCACCCAAAAGAGTCAAATGCAGAAGAGTTCATATACTGGAGACCCAAAGAATCCAACCGAGGGCCTGGATCCCACAGCAATGTCCTCCGTAAGTCCAGCTGGAGGCCTGGAACCCATGGCAATGTGTCATGCAAGTCTGTTTTACGGATCTGTGCTGGGAAGGTCCAAAGGTCAGCGGTGGAAGCTAGGAAGTCTATGCCAGCGGGGTGAAGGAGCTGTGTCGGCAGGCTGAGGGGTCTGCACTGGAGCCAGGAAGCGACGCTCACGGTAAGGACCAGGGCTCCCCAGCCATCCTCAGTGACAGCGAGGACCCTAGCTCCTCCACGGATGAGAACGGCCGGGTTCCTATCAGGAAAGACAGCGTGAGGAGCTTCTCCAGGAGGGTCGACAGCACCCTGTTCCCCTCCAGTTCTTTTGTGCTGCTGGCAGCAGGCCCCGGGTGGGCCCTCCACACCTGCACCGCTCTGGCTCTGTTCAGCTGGGGGCCACGAGGTGACCATTAGTTAATCCAACACAGGGCCCTTCTACAATGGCCTCTTCCGCTTTGCAAATTTTAGCCCTAAGTTACTGCCACCAAACCCAAGGGGAATCTGATTGGCTGTCACTTGATTTGCTCTTTGAAGAGCTGTCACATGACCCTGCAGGCAGCCAACCCTGTGCATCCTGAAAGCCGCTTTGCGTCAGTTACAGACCCATTGTCCCTCAGCTCTGGTGCCCTTCTGTGGTCCGTGATGCTGGGATGGGAATTCTTTTCTTCCTTTCTTTCTTTTTTTGGAGTCAAGGTCTTGCTATGTAGCCCAGGCTGGCCTCCAACCCACAGCGATCCTCCTGCCTCAGCCTCCCTGGTGCTGGATTATAGTGTGCACCCCCACACCTGGCTCGGGACGGGTACTCATCAGACTGCACTGCACTTTTGCCCACTGGTTCCTTCTTAGGTTTGGCCACCAGAGCAGCAGAGACAGGCTGGAAGGCAGAAGGACAGGAGGGCACTCCCGTGGGTGCTGTCCCTCGGGGTCCTGCTCGCGGTCCCTCCGGCCCTCTGGCTCTGGGCTCTGCCCCTGCCCGGTGCTCCACACCTCCCTCTGCTCACTGGGCCGGGTCCCGAGCTCCTCTTCTAAGCGACTGATTTCTGAGACCTGCACATTTTCCCTCCGTCCCCTCGACCTCGGGGGTGACAGCTGCTCCTGCGTTTGCTGTGTGTAGCCTCCGTTTTTCTTTCGAAGTGTTCACTCCTTTTTCACCTGTTGTAATTCTTTGTTACCGCAACCCCGGCGTTTCTATTTCCTGGCTGGCGCCCAGCTGGTGGATCCCTCTGAGACAGACACCAGGGATGAGGAGGGCTGCGGGGAACCTGATGAAGGGCCAGTGTATTCTGAGGTCTGGGATTCCTCCTGTCAGGGCCCCAACTCCCAGACGCACTCCACAGTCACACGAACCCTGCGCCAGCCCTGGATTCCTCCCTCCAGTCTCCCCCTTCCCTGGGGGACTGTGTCCTCATGGGAGCAACCACGTGGTCACGATTTGGGGAAGAGAGGTGAGGCCCAGCCCGCCCTGCCGGGCACAGGAACCCGGTCTCAGGCAGGGCTTTGTGGACTGTCAGAAATCCCTGCTGAGGGAGGGGCTGAGCGCTGTCCCCATGCAAGGAGACCCGGCCACCCCTTCCAGGTGTGGACACGCACCCTGAGTTGGTCCCCTCCCTTGGCCTGTGGGCTCATGGGACAGAGGAGATCAGCGATGCGTTTCAGCTCAGTGTGCTGCGTGCCTTGGAGGCACCACAGGCTCTATGCCAAGGCCAGAAGTGGACCCATGACCTAGAGCTCAGTCTGTCCTCCAGGGCTGGTGTCACTGAGTTGGCTGTAAGTCAAGACCATTTTTCCCATAAGAAATAATGGAAACACCCATAATGCATTCCAAACCTCCCAAAGCACCCTTAACTAACCTTTTCATAAAGGGAGGGGTGTACAGTGTGCGTAATTTACCAGCAACACCAATAATTTTCCTAGAGTATGCACCAAAAAGTTAAAAAATGGGTCTAGCTTACCAGAAACGACAATTTCACCCTGACTCACGTTCCAGTTGACAGCACTGGCTTGCAGGAAGGGAGGCTGGACGGGAGGCGGTTGTGTCTGGGAGCAGGGCCCCCTTCCGCGGGAACAGCGGGCGTCTGGCTCGGGCTGGCGCTGACACACACTCACAGGTGCTTTTCTGGTGCCACGAGTCTCTGTTTACAACCGCACAGGTGGGCAGCATTCGGGCTTTAACTGAAGGCTTTGGTTCTAAATAAAACCTAAAATCCCCTCTGTAACCCAAGCCCCTGGTGTGCGAGTTTGGTCGTACTTGAGGATCCCCTGTAGTGGGAATGTGGCCCCTGATTCCAGCTGCTGCGAGGAGTCAGCTGAAATGGAATTGGCTGGGCGTGGCTTGAATACCTGCGTGACACTCGTGTTACGGGGTGTGTGTGGCTCTCGAGTGTCTGACAGTTAACAACGATCCTCCCTTCCCTTCTCCGTGGCGGACGAGCTTATCTTCTGCCGCACCTCTGGGTCACCAGTCTATGTATATTCCCACACTCGGAGGGACTCTGTCCGACAGCTTTAAGACAGTTCAAGGTGACACGTGGCTCATAAGGCACGGGGCCCAGTCACTGGTGACTAAAGGAAAAGGGCGAGTATCGGGGACCCGGCCTAGATCCCCAATCTCCCGAACGAGTGTATGGTGAAGGCTTACATAAATGAGACAAGTGGTATGATTTTCGGGCTCCAGGAGGATCAAAGCCCTCTGCAGAGTTATTGACTCTGAGGCTATGGCGAGGGCTAAGACAAAGAGTCTGTCTGTGCAGCCCATATTTATTATGTTTCCAGACAAAGAGAGGGGATACTGAGGAAAGCAGGGGAACAAGCAGGACCTTGGGAGTCACTTCAGAGACTTCTCCAAGTAGTAAATTGTGCCAATTTAGGAGAACCGTCTTATCTCCATGATGACATTTATGGTGGGAGTGAGATGCCTGCAGGTGTGAGATGTCTGCAGCTGCAGTCTCTACCTACTAATTGGGTTGGAGCAGGTGTCCTCAGCTATGGCCTTCCCTTGCCCTCTGAGGTATCTCTGGCCTCACAGGCCACTACAGGCCTCAGCCAGGACCAGTGATTCAGAGGTTCACTTACTATCAATCAGCTCCCGTCTCCAGGCAAGGGGCCTAGGCCTAGGACAGATTCACAGATAAACACAGAAAGCCAATGAGTTAATTTTAAATCCTGCTCAGAGCCGCTTCGTAGTGGTCTCCAACAGGTGAGAGTATGTCTGCCTGTCAGCCCCGCCACAACCCCACTGTGCGTGGAGCCCCGTGCCTCCATGTAAGAAATCTGGCTACCTCAAGGCCAGAGTGTGGGGCACACAGGCGATTCTAGTTGTGGTCGCCATGGGGCAGTGCCTGCCTGAGCCAGGAGACAGGCCAGATCTGTGAGAAGCAGTAAGTCACTGTTGTTTCCTAAGCCTCTAAGTCTGGGGCTGACTTGTTACGGAGCAATGGCTAGCTGATACAATATCTAACCGTGGGATGCGAAGCGCTTTGTGGGGATAGCCTGACGTAATGCCTATCCTCTGAGATAAGGAGTTTTATTCTCGGGGAGAGAAGTGACCTGTCTCAGGTCACACCACAGTGAATCTGGGATTTCAGTCCCAAGAGCTGGACTGTGGATCCCAACACTCAACCGCTGAGGTCCAACCCTCAGATACCCACACGGGTGCCCTGCTTTACCCCAGGGATGGTGCCTCTGGCACACACCCTTACACCCCATCCTCCACAGAGGAGGAACCAGCAAAGGCTGAACCCCCTTAGTTAGCGTGGTTCCGTTCCCGCAGCTGTAAGGCCATGTGCTACTTTTGCAAAGTCCTGGCCGTGGACTCAGCTGTCTTGTGTGGCTCGCTTCTCCACAGCTTAGGGGCGCTGTCCTGAGGGGAAGAGGAGGAGTGGGGAGCGAAGAAAGAGACAACAGTGGAGCACGGGAGGGGGCCCCAGGGAGAAGGGGCCCAGGGCTGTTGTGACCCAGCAGGAAACATTCACTTTGGAGGCATCGTGCTGCGTCCACAACATGCCGGGCGCACATTCGGTGGCCGGGGTGGATGCTGTTGTTCCCTACAGGGACAATCGCATCTTTACTCTGCCCCGCTCCAGACAGAGACAGAGTGGGCTGGTGGGGAGGCCCGGCCGGGCCAGGGTTAAAGGGCCACCGCCAAGCAGGCCCAGCAGGGGCGGGGCACTGGGCACAGGGGTAGCAGGGGCCTGGCGTCCAAGGGCAGGGCCCGGGAGTGGGGAGCAGAGAGGGCCTGGTCCGGGCTGGGGCGTTGTCCTGCAGTGGGGGCAGGGCTACCGGAAGCTCCCACTCGTCTGGATTCATACCATGTTACTTAGGGTCTTGGTTACTTTTCCCTCATTGCTGAGACAAAAGAACCTGATGCCCAAAATGTAGGAAGGAAAGGTTTGCTTAGCTCACAGACTTTGGAGATTTCTGACCACACCCAGCTGGCTCCAAGGCAGGGTGGTGTGGCTGAGGGGCAGCTGTCCGTGGCAGCCACAAGCAAGGAGCAAAAGGGCAGAAACAGGACAGCAGGCTTCCTTCCCGCCCAGGCCTCCTCCCCGCCCTCATAGAGTGTGCCAGCTCTGCCCCTGGGCGGGTGCAGTGCTCACACCACCAATCCCAGCATGAGACAATGAACCAATCACAAACGCTAGACTCAGCCACCTACATGTCTGCATGAGGCTTGGGGGGGGGCCACCTAGACACAAACCGTAACACTTAGTCTTGCCACTGGACGGGGTCTTGGGAGGTCCCCAAAGGGGATGTGTGATAGGTGGTGGGTCACTGACTCATAGGGAAGAAAGGGGGCTGTGTGAGTCAGGGCCCAGAGATTGTTAGGCAGAAAAGCAGCCAGAGAGAAGGGAGCAGCACATTATGGCCTGTGCTGGGCATGGTCACGTGTGCTTGGCATCCCCAAGGCGTTAGGGGTGCCTGTTGAGTCACCTGTTCAGCTGGCTGAGGCTGCAAACTGTCTGCCTGCCTCTGAAGTGTGAGGTGTGTTCTCTAGCACAGCACTGGCTCCTGGGAGGTGGGAAGTGATAGGTGAGAGGTGCAGGCTGAGCCTCCCTTCAAGGCCCTTAGGAAGACGTCTGGAGAGACTTTCCTGGAAAGGGAAAAAAGCATTGACTTGCTTTGTGGCCTGACATTTTTGCTGAAAACCTCAATTTCCCACTTATCTCTATTTTTCTATCCTCTCTCAGAATGGTTGGTTGTTATGGTGTTTTACTAACTCTTGGATTAGATCACAAACCCCTTCAAGAGCCAGGCATGGTGGTGCACGCCTTAAATCCCAGCACTCGGGAGGCTGAGGTAGGAGGAGCATTGATCCCAGCACTCGGGAGGCTGAGGTAGGAGGAGTGTTGTGAGTTCGAGGCCGCCTTGGGCTACAATGTTATCGCAAGGCTGGCCTGAACTACATAGTGTGACCCTGTCTCTAAAAACTAGGACTGGGAGTTTGACTCAGTAGTTTAAGTGCCTGCCTGGCAGGTGCAAGGTTGTGAGTTTGATCCCTGGTGCCACAAAAAAAAAAAAAAAAATCCCTTTCAAGGTAGGAATCTCACTCTAGACATTGCCCTTGTTTATCATTTGTTCTGAATAAAGTGGTTTGGGCAGGGTGCTAAGCAGATAAGGGGAAAAGACACTGCCCTCTGGGGACACAGGACTCACAGTGTCACGCCATGGTGACGTGCTAGTCAGGGGCAATCCACGTGGACATGCTGGTCCCATAAGTCATGTGCTTGTGTGCACGCATTCCTGCACGTGTGTGTGGTGATGCTGGCGGAAGCAGGATGAGACTGCGTATGGCAAGGAAGGCTTGATCTCGGGGACACCTGAATGTGCCGCTGTGTTGATAGCTTAGTGAATGGCACTTTTGTGTTTACGTAAGGGGTTGGCCAGGTGAACTAGACTCAGCCTTTGCCATCCTCAGGCTTGGCTCTTCCATCTGAACTGGGCTATTGTCTTGGGACCCAGCCCATGCTTGACATTCTCGTCCTTGCAAGCGAGCTCTTTCCCAGCCCCTCTTTGTCCCCAGCCACCCACCCCATGGAGTCCCCAGCACCCCTGAGTCCCTGGTGAACACGGCTCATCTGAAGCCATGATGGCGCTGCTATTACCATGGATCCCTTCCCATGGAGTTTCCTGGTTTCTTGTGTGTCACAGCCACGGAAATGTGACCAGGGTTTCACTTCAGCACCATGGTGTCTCCAAAGAGTTGAGTCAGTCATTGGTAAAGTTAGCTGGCTTTCTCTTTCCTGAACAACTTTTAATTTTCCTTGGGAGTAACTTTCTCATTTGCTGAGTTTTGTACTTCACTTGTCACCAGTCCTACTCCAAACCATCATGACTCACACTGGTCTCCAGGGTCTCCTTGTGCTCTGCTCTCGCCCTCTGAGTACCCAGAGCCTTCTCGCCTTTCCCCACTGGGCTTTCTCCCGCATTCCCCCCAAGAGCAGGCGTGGCACTGTTTCTTAGGAGACATCTTTACCCGCTTTGGATCCCTTTCATTTGTTTCTCCTCTCTCCTGTTTTGGTGGCGACATATCTTCCAGTTATTTCCTGCTGCATATGTGAGACCTAGCAAATGAAATTGCCTTTATTACAGTGTCAGCAAGGCCTGCCTGAACTACATAGTGCGACCCTGCCTCGAAAAAAGTAGGGCCAGGAATTTGGTTCAGTGACTTAAGCATCTGGTTGGCAGGTGCGAGGTTGTGAGTTTGATCCCCGGTACTAACAAAAAACAAAAAAGAAATTGCCTTTATTCTGCTTTTCACATAATTGATGGTTGGACTGGAGGCATTTTAAAAATCTGGAAATTTGAAGGGTCATACTGGAGAAGTCTGTGGATGTTCTGATTCTGAAAGTCCCCATGTGACTTACGCACAATTCTCCCTTTGTTGCAGGTGTTCTAAAATGTTATGAAAAACTTCAGAGGGAGTTTTACCTTCATTCACATTGGTGATGTAGTTCTACAAAGTTTTCTTGAATTATTTCACTGCTGATTTCCTCCCACTGTGTCCCTTACCTCTCTCGAGAACTTCCATTATTTGGGTGTTGGATTTTCAGGACTGACCCCCTCACCTGCTTAGATCTTTTTTCTGTATTCTATTTCTATAGGTCTTTCTGTTCTTGGTTTCAGATTTATTTTTCTAGCCCTCCTACTGAGGTTTTCATTTCTTCCCTGTGGTATGAAGGGCCCTAAAGTTCCTGTTTTACTTGCATTCTGTTGTTTTTTTGTGGTTGAAATCATCCCTGATCTCTTTGAGGACATTAAATACAGCCTTGGGGAAGTTTTCCTATTATCCAATTCTCTTTGCTCCATGCAGTGCTTTTGATGAAAAGCTGTCTCCAAGCCCTTGAAACATTGCCATCTGCTTGGGCCAAGGTCCCAGCATGAGAGACACGTACCCCAGTCATTCGTGTTTTCTCCCTCTTTGTTAACTCAGACACCCCAAATACCAGCAAATCTTTTTTTTTTTTTTTTGACACATGTAGCTCAGGCTGGTCTCAAACTTGCAATCTCCTTGCCTCAGCCTCCTGAGTGCTAAGATCACAAATGTGTACTACCATGCCCACCAGCTGCCTTCCAGTCACCCGTAGGATGAGTCTCAAGGGCACCCGCGGCCTCCACCTTCACTGGCACTGCCTTCGTCTATAGACGGCTCTTGTCTCCTGCCTGGCTCTGACCACGCCTCCAGACTGGCCTCCCTGCTTTTGCTCGTGGCTTCCCAAAGTTGTTCTTCAAGCAAGTGATAAGTGCCACACTATTCTTTCTTCTGATAGAACTACTTTCCTTGTACTTTTTTTTTTTTTTTTAAATCCAAACCTGAGCTACATAGTGCGACCCTGCCTTAAAAAACTAGAGCCGGGAGTTTGGCTCAGTGGCTTAAGCACCTGTCTGGCAGGTGTGACGTTGTGAGTTTGATCCCTGGTGTTGCAAAAAACAAAACAAAACAAAATCCAAACCATGGCCATGGCCCGAGCACGATGGCTTTCTGTCAGGCGCCCTTGTCATTTCCCTGCTGCCCCCCCAGGATGCAAGCCCTGGAGGGGCCAGAGCGCATCCCTCCCCGGTTCCAAACAGACTTCACCAGCCAGCAGTGCTTGGAGGCCCCTGTGACCCCACTCCCAGCGGCTCTGTGTGAGCTGCTGTCTGACGTCCTGCTTCTTATGGCTTTGGGGCTCAGGGGAAGGAGACTGGCATGGGAGGGCTGCTGGGGCTCTGAGCAGCCAGCACCTGCCTGCCTGAGGACCTTGGTCTGGTGACAGCGGGGACCTCGCTTTGTGACTGTCGTGGTTTGCATCTGGTCGTCCCCCAGAGCCTCATGCACTCAGAGGTGGACCTTTGGAAAGGGGCTGGATCCTGGGGGCTCCCGGCTGACTGACTGGCAGGAGGCGGGGCTAGGTGGGGAGAGGCGGGGCCTGAGCAGGGCCTGGGAGGGTTCCCCGCCCTCTGGCTCCTCCCTTCTCTGCCTCCTGTGCCCCATGCGGTGAGCAGCTCTGCTCAGCCAGGCCCTCTGCCAGGCTGCCCTGCCTTCCTGGGAGGCAGCTGACTCTGGACTGAAACCTGAGCCAGAATAAACCTCTGTTTCCTTGAACTGCGGGCGTTGGGCATTGTGTAGGGAGCCTGTGAAGCTGGAGACTGACCACACGTGTGGGCTACAGCAAGGCCAGCCCGGAAAACACAGAGAGCCCAAAATGAGCCACTTATACAAGCTGCTCCAGCTCCCAGAAGGCCAGGGCCCAGGCCAGCCAGGCAAACAGGTTGCTAGGCAGCGAGGTTGAAAGTGACATCGTCCTCCTGAGTGCATAAATAAACCTGCTGCAGTGGGTGAGCAGTCCCCTTCCTCCCATCAGGAGAGTCAGGGCTCCGCCTGACCCCAGCTTTGTCTCCTCTTTATTTTCTCATCCTCTCGCCGTCCTTCCCCCCAAGAACCTCAGGAGCCGTGTGGGTCTCAGTGACAAGGAGAGTGACTAAGACAATGGGCAAGTTCTTTCCTAAGGCCCTGCTCTGGGGTTTCTCAGTCCCTCCACCCAAGAAAACCCACCCGGACTTTGTCCAGATGTTCTCACATGTGTCTGAACAATTTAGCTTTAACTCAGCTTCTCACCTTTATTTTTTATTTTATTTTTTATTTTTTGGTACAGGGGATCGAACTCAAAACCTCGCACCTACCAGGCAGGTGCTTACACCACTGAGCTAAATCCCCAGGCCTATTTTTTGAGACAGGGTCTCACTATGCAGTGCAGGCTGGCCTTGAACTCACTGTGTAGCCCAGGCTGGTCTCAAACTCACGACAATCCTCCTGCCTCAGCCTCCCAAGTGCTGGGATTTCAGGTGTGCACCACCACACCCAGCTAGCTCCTCACCTTTAAAACAGTTCTCTAGTCACTGCTTTTCTTTCCCCCGGAACATCTGCCTGCCTGCAGAACCAAAAAGGATGCACGTGCTTTCTGATGCAGGCTTAGCTAGTGAGGTGCCTTTTCCTTCCTTCCTTCCTTCCTTCCTTCCTTCCTCTTTCTTCCTTTCTTTCTCTCTCTCTCTCTCTCTCTAACTACTCTGAAGTTTTGTTCTTACTTGAGAAGCTCTGACCTTCATGACAGCAGCCATTCTTTGAAATCCATTCAGCTTCTTGATAGCAGCTGAGACTTTAAAATGCACATCACTTAATGCAGCCTTAGAACAGAATCCGTCGGGAGGGAAAATCAGCACTGCAGATCACTCAGACATCTGTGCCGCCCACACACAATTTTTACTAACTCATTTTTTCCTGGTGCTGCCACAATAACACCTCATGCAACACAGATAATGGGGGAAAAATTCAGATGCTCATTCTCGTATTCGTGGCGTGGGCCTGGTGTTGGTGGTGTGCCTGCCTCTGAGCGGGTGCTGAATGTGGAGGGAGAATTTCCCACCCCCTTTCCAGTGACTAAGCTCTCTTTCTCAATTCCGAATAGGATTACTTCCCGTGCAGACACTGCTCAGGGCTGGAAAATTTCTCCCGAGGGTCTTCCTAAATAATCCCTATGTTCCTTGTGTGACTTAGAGAGCTTGCGTGGTCTCCCCAGTGGGCTTGTCCTTCGTGGGTCCCCGTGGTTGTCACCCAACACTCTGACACAGCGCCCCTTTTGTGTGCGGGGGCTGCCTGACAGTCCAGCTGTGGACGGGAGACTCAGTCTGACCCAGGAAATGTTTTGGCGTCCTGTAGACCTAGTTCAAACCCTGGCATGGGGGCCTGGGGCTGGCGTCAGACAAGTCCTCTAACCGCCCTAAGACTCGGGTTGCTTTTACAAAAAGAGTTCACAGTGAGGACAAAATCAGGTCCCAGTCAGAGACCACCATGGGGACGCAAGCCGAACTCACGCCTGGGGCTTAGGCTGTTCTTCATTAAGGGTACAATTTGTGCTTTCTTCTGAGGCAGTCAGGGACTTAAAAGCAGTTTTTACTAAAACCCATGACCCTGCTCAGGCCTACAGACAGCCACTAGGTAACCAAAATTAGAATTAAGCCTGACCTTCCAATCCCTCTGGGCTCCACATAGAGGTGCATCCGCTCCGGGTGGGCTGAAAGGTCTGCCAGTCCTCAGTCTACACCGCCTAGCTCAGCCCTTCAAGACGCAGGACTCCACGCCCAGAGTAACTCGCTGCAGGGCCCAGGGACATCTGATCACAGCTGTCATGGCCCTCAGAACCTCCAGCCCTTGTCCTGGCCCTGGAATCCCCTGGGCCCAGGACCCCACCCAGGCCGAAGCAACCACTTCCTGGGAGCAGAATGGGAAGTTCACAGTGAGAGCAGACTCGGGAGGCTGAGGCAGGCGGATTGGAAGTTCGAGCCTAGCCTGGGCAATTTAGCAAGACCCTGTCTCAAAATACAAAACAAAAGGGCTGGGGTTGGAGTTTGGGGTGAAGGCCCTGGGGTCAGTCCCTGGTACACAAAGAGGGGAGGAAGGAAAGAAGGAGAAGAGGAAAAAGAAGAGGAAAGAGATCAGGACCGCTAGCTGTTGCTCCCACCTGTTCCGCTCGAGAGGAAGACGCAGCAAGAAGCCGCCATCCGGGAAGCGGGAGGCGGCCTCCCCCACGCTGACCCCACGCTGACCCCGGCACCTGGTGCTGGGCTTCCCAGCCACCGGAGCGGTGAGAAACTCCTAACCCTGGAGTTAATGATCCCTGAGTCCAGGGGGCGTTGTCTGTGAATTACCGAAAGCATCTTTTTATCACAGCAGGAATGGACAAAGACACCGGGTACAGATGCCCCTTCTCCAGGCACGGGAGACACTGCAGTCTGCGCTTCCTGTTGCTGACAGAGAGGTGGGCCGGGTGTGGTGGGCACATCCGTCATCTCAGCACGCGAGAGGCTGAGGCAGGAGGATAGCACAGTGGGGACCCTGTGTCAAAAAAAAAAAAAAAAAAGAAAGAAAGAAAGAAAAAGAAAATAATGAGCGCCCGTGTTTACGGACTGTGCCATCAGGGCAGTGCTAGGAGCTCACGGGTGCAGCACCAGGGACGCAGAGGTGGCCCGAGGCCGTGGGGACGCTGTTTCCCAAGTCTTCCCTGGGTTCCCATGGTTAGCGTGGAGTTAGCCCTGCAGGAATGCGCCCTCTGGATCTCTGCGCGTCTCAGTCGGAGCCTTTCCTTCTGCTACAGTTCCCCCGAAATGGGGCTCCACCCTCCCCTGGGGGAACACGCTGGTCCTTGCCCACGGCGTCAGGGAGCCAGCGCTGACCGATCCCCCAACTGTGCTGTGCTCTGACCTGGCTCTCGCCCCGCACCGTGGACATCAGCCCCGGAGAGCTTCGCAGCCAGCAGCAGGGCTGAAGTCTCTTCAGCACCGGGACAGCGTGGCTTAAAGGTTACCGAGGGCGGGGGATTCACCGGACTGTGGTTAGGGCCGCACTGGAATTTTATCTCCCGTGTAAGATCCACAGTGACCTCTCCGGTTTCTTTCTGTTCTTTCCTTCCTTCCTTTCTGCAAACTTTCCTCTCACCTTTTCTAACCTCGTAAGCCAGATGAGAACTCTTTTGTCTTCTTGCCATTTTACTATTGTTGTTTCCCTTTTTTATTTCCATTCTGTTTGTTCTGATCTCTGCCCCACCTATGTGTGTAATTCATTTCTTGGTAGATGCAATTGCTCCTTATTTCTTTGGGTTTTTTGTTTGTTTGTTTGTTTTTTGAGAGAGGGTCTCACTGTGTAGTTCAGGGCAACTTTGAATTCACTATGTAGCCCAGGCTGGCCTCAAACTCATGGTGATCCTCCTGCCTCAGCCTCCTGAGTGCTGGGATAACAGGTGCATACCTGGCGTCAGTTACTCTTTAAAGGTAAACAATGCATGGCTGGGCTCCTGGCACGTGACACCTCCTGACTTGTTCCTGCAGAGGTGAGACATGCAATCGGTTTCCTGCTTTGGGGTGCTGGCTCAGGTCCCCCTCAGGCAGCCAGGTCACGGCCTGCCGGGATACCCTGTGGAAGCCCCTGGTGCACTCTGGGAGGTTGGTTCCCCGAGTCTGGGTGCTGCCTGAGCCTGAGGCAGTGGGTGTAGCTGGAGCTGGGGCTGCCCTCACAGGAGGATCTGCACCCACCATCCGCACCATCCCTGCTGCTGAGCCCCTTTTGTGCCACTTTTTAACTTGGGGAATGTGCCAGTTACTTTTCTTGTTGCTGAGACCAAATACAAGTTAAAGGGGGAAAGGTTTATGTAGCTCACAGTTTGTGGAGGTTTCAGTCCATAATCGGCTGGCTCCAAGGCAGGGTGGATGACAGACAGGCATTGCAGAGGAGAAACAGTCAGTGGTGGGCAGAAGACAGCAAAAGCAGCAAGCAGAAGAGGGACTTTAACATCGTCTCTCTGCCCCTTGTATTTTATCCGAGGTATTTGGGGCAGGCAGCACTCACACCCTTAGTCCTAGCGCCCTTGACCCCAGCACTGCACTGTGAATCAGTCCCAGCATCCCACACTCTAGATCCAGCCTCCTCTGAAATGCCCCACCTATGCCCACATGAGGCTTTGGGGGGCATCTAGGCACGAGTCGTAACAGGGAGACGGCCACTTGTGGGGCAGCGCAGGGTCCCTGGATCCCTTCCCAGAATGCTGAGCGGTTTCTGCTGAGCCATCTTTTCTGGCCCACTGCTACCACAGCCAAGGTCCCCTTTCTTCAGGAACCCTCATCGGGGGTCTTAAAGCCACTTTCTCTTGAGGACCCTGTTATAGAGCCACCGTTCTGCAAGTGGGCTGAAGGCTCAGCTTATGTTGTTGCTCGGGAGACTTTGGGCTCAGCTCTCCAATTTTTGTTGCAACCCTCTGCTCTTTAAGGAGTTGTTTTGTCGTTGCTTGCAAGCTTGGTGGAAAAGGGTGACCAAGTCAAGCAGTCAAGGTAAAGATTCTAAATGGATTACAATAAATCATCACTTCTAGTCAGTTCCAGATTGTTAGGGTTTAGAGCTGGGATGTCCCCCTGAAGCCTCATATATATGTGTGTCTTGGTTACTTTTCACTCGTTGCTGGGACAAAACACCCAACACCCAAAATTAGGGAAGGAAGGGTTTATTTCTTACAGTTCTTGGAGGTTTCAGTCCATAATCAGCTGGCTCCCAGGCAAGGTGGCGTGGCACAGAGGCAACACTTCAAGTCAGCAGCCGAGCAAAAGCAGCCAGAGTAAAAGGGGCAAGAGCAAGCCTTTTCTCCTCCCTTATATAGTACACAGGACACCCCCACCCCAGCGTGGGTGTAGCATTCACAAATCCCCTTGCCTTCCTTTGCACAGGATAAGGATGTTTACCAAGTAAGACCCCTGGCTCCCTGCTGAGTCTCTCAGTTAAACTTCTGACCTTCTCAAACTGACACAATGACCAGGTAACTGCTTGTGCTCTACACCCCAGGATGTAGAACTGCTGCCTTACTTAATTAAGCTTCTAGACTTCTCAAGTTGACACAGTGTATAAACCATAACAATGTATTGGGGACCAGGCTATGTGCTAGATTATGGGGGGCCCAACTATGTGACTTTGGCCCCCGGCAGTCCCGAGGTCAGTGTGACCTTGCTTCAGGCAGAGGGACTTATACTGAAGGCTGTGTGACCCCTGGCTATGGGTGGAAAGCTAACAACCCCGCACTCCAGAGGCAAGATGGCACCTGCTGAGGACAGCTGTCAAAATACAGACATTTGGGCTTAGAGAAAATCTGGTTACTCATTAACTTAATCCTTACCCACCATTTTCTGTGGCTGCTGTTCCATGAAGCATGTGCTCCTCCTCCTCCTGCACTTCCTGCTGGCTAATAAAAGCCAAACACAGAGGTAGCCAAGCCAGCCCACTAGAGGCAAGCTCCACCCAGTCCCCCTTGGGCCCTGAAATTTGTCTCTTTGTCTTTCTTTATTCCCCATCTTCCCCGCTACAGGTATCTGAGGGTCTGGTCAGTCCTTGGTGTATGTGGAAGATGACTGCATCATGGGGAGCTAGAGCTGATGCAGGGTCTGGTTGGAGGCCAGCATGGTGGGGGAGGGGGTGCTGAAAGTTTCCTTTCCCTCCCTGGCTTCTCCCTCCACTCTGTGCTTCCTGTCCCCCATGCTGTGAGCAGCTCTCCTCCGCCAGGCCCCTCTGCCATGCTGAGCTGCCTTGGCCAGCTGACCAGGGACTCTAACCATGAGCCAGAGTAGACCTCTCCTCCTTTAGGTCATGGGTGTCAAGTGCCTAAGACACATATTTACATTTAATTTATTAAAATGTATCCCACTGATTTCTAAAAGCTTGGGAAAAAATTTAATCCCAACTTGAGAACTGGAAGTAAAAGAGCAGTGTTCAGCCCTTTGGTGGTGTTCATGGTTTGTGTCTAGATGTCCCCCAAAGCCTCATGCAGTCATGGCGGCAGCTTTTAGACTTCGTAATTGATTCATGGTCCAGTGCCGGGATTATGAGTGTGAGCCACACCCACCCTAGGGTGTGTGGCCAACATATGACATAAGGGACAGAAAAAGTCTTCTCTGTGCATTCCTGTTTTTTTGCTTTTGTTATATTTGCTGTCTTTAGCTGCCATGAAAGGTTGCCCCTCTGCCATGAGCCACTCTACCTTGGAGCCAACTGATTATGGACTGGAATCTCCACAAACTGTGAGCTAAATAAACCTTTCCTTCCTTAATTTTGGGCATTGGGTATTTTGTCTCAGCGATAAGAGAAAAGTAGCTAAGACAAGGTGAAGACTGGCTCTGCAGAGATCTCTAGACTGTCAGTTCCACACCGCTTTCTCAGCTAAGATTTCTTAGTTGAGAAACCCCAAGGACTGATCAGCTGCTGTATCTCAGTCTGTGGTGTGAGGTACAGCCAAGCAGGGATTCCATGAAAAAGAACCCAGAACACTGTGCCGTGTAACGGGATAATGTAGGAACAGCAGTACAGAATTCCCCTTGCAGGGTGTCCGTCGGTGATAACATTGCAGAAGGAAAGAAAAAAGGAGGAAAAAGAAAAGTGACCCCCTTTACCAGTGTTCTGCAGTGTGCCAGCCAAGTTCACCGATACCATCTTGTGTGGAAACCAGCCATAATTTCAGGGACTTTCTCTCAGGGAGAAAGATGGCCCTGGTGTCCCTTACCCCAGAAGTGTGGTGACAGCAATGAATGGTTTGCCTGTGCCAGGCACTCATCTTGGGCCTTTGCACTTGCACAGTTACTCCCGCATTCAGATGAGGAAACTGAGGCAGACAGCAGTTAAGTAATCTCTCCAGGGCAATCCAGCTGGGAAATGGCAGGGCCAAGTGTCAGATCCAGAGCTGAGCTTTAGAGTGAGTGCTCTCAACCTCGTCTCCTGTTCCCAGGTGTCCACTCATGAAGAAGGTCGTTGAGAGCTGGAGATCAGCGAGGCTCTGGCCGAGCCCTGGAGAAGCTTGGGACTTGGTGGTGAATCGGGCCGTGTTTGGCACAGAACCCTGAGTGGACTCACAGACTTCTCCGTGTGACCTGGCCTTTTGGGGGGCTACGCATGTAACTGAGGTAGGTGGGCAGGACATGGCTTCCCTGAGCCTGCTAACTTGGTTCCTTCCGTGGGGCCACAGGGTCGCGGGTCTCACAGTGTCCTTCCTCTTCCCTTCGTTCCCTGCATGGACTCCCGTTTCAGTCAGCTTCTTGCCCCTGCGTCACCTCCTCCTGACGCTGGCTGAGCCTCACCCAGCCGCCTCACTGAAACGTGCATCTTGCAGCTCCGTCTCCCAGTCTGTGAGTAACAACGATGTCTTAGTCACTTTCTTGTCACTGAGACCCAATACGTGACACCTAAAGTTATAGGAGGGGAGGTTTATTTTAGCTCACAAGTTGTAAAGGTTTCAGTCCACAGTCGGCTGGCTCCGAGGCAGGGCGGCACGGCAGAGGGCATCACAGAGAAAAACAGCCCACAGCAGGGCGGGCAGGAAGCACAGAGCCGAAGGAGGAGGGAGATGAATACTTCCAGGTCACGGCCCTAAGACCACGCTGTCCAACTGGACCCCACCCCCCAACAGCCAGTCAGCTAGGAGCCCCCAGAAGCCAATCACCTTCCAAAGGTCCCACTATGACTTGATAAGGCTCTTGGGGGACATCCAGACTTAACCCATAACCTTGGCCTCCGGCTCAAAGTGGCCCATCTAGCTGCGTGTTCCCCAGAGAAAATGAGCACATTTCCCAGAGCACCCAGCGCCCCTGGGGCTTTCTGCCCGCACCCACCTACTCAGTATCTTTGTTCCCTGAGTGCATTCCATTTCCTTTCATGAGAAATGCCCTGGAGCGTCCTTGGCCCCACCCCCTGCACGACTCTGCTGTCCAGTCCCTCCCGTTCCCTGCCCAAACCCCTGCTGTTCGGCCTCTGCTGAGGTTCGAACCTTAAGTGACCCCAGGGGCTCCTGGGTTGAAGGCTCGGCCCCTGGGGGAGGAGATGGGCCTAGTTGGAGGTCGTGGGTCACAGGGCCACCTTGGAGGGGACACCAGGACCCCGCCTCTTTGCCAGCACGCGCTGCTTCTTGTCCACTGTGACCTGGCCTCTCTCTGGGCCCAGGAGTGAAGAAGTCAGGTGATGACGAGCAGAACGGCTGAACCCGTGAGCCAAGAGAGCTCTTTCCCGGAAAGGTGCTTTCTCAGGTCCTTGGTCACCGTGTTGGAGGCTGACACAGGGTCCAGTCCCCAGTCTACTAAAACCTGGCCTCCCCAGGGTCAGAGCCACCTGCGTCACGCGAGCTGCACTGTGGGGGCGCGGCTAAGCCTTCTCCCTCCCGCTTTCCTGCGCCCCCTTGCGCCCCTCTGGGTTTCTGCGCATGTTCCCCCTTGGCGTCCTTTGCTGGCTCTCTGGAGGTGCGCAGGTCCTCACAGCTGCCACCAAGCCACGTGCTGTGTGGCCCCTGGGCCTCAGCTGTGCCTTGCTTGGCCTCCCCTCCAGATGTGCCCTGGGCGGCTCCAGGCCACACAGCCAAGCGTCACTGCACCCCAACCCGGTCTCCGGCTCCTCGCCCCACCAGGCAGCCGGACCTTCACCTCCTCCTCCCGGGGCCTCAGGCCAGGGTCTCGGCTCTGCGCTCCCCGCCTGCCCCCCTGGATCAGCCTGCAAGGGCCCTGCCAGCTCCACCCTGCACCAGACCCACGTTAGCGTTAGCCGGAAGTGCAGTCCTCAGGGGCCTGGAATTACCCCCCAAGGCTGCCAAACCGTTCCCTCGGCCAGCATTCGGGGAGCACTGGCCCTGGGCCTCCTGTGAGTGCCCTGGACACAAAGGCACCAGCAGCGTGAATCCGCATTCAACCCGCGCTAATGGCACTGTGGTCGCGTCCCGTGTGCCAGGTGTGTGCGTGCCATGGACTCTTCACAGGGGCTGCAGGTGGGCGCCGGGCCCAGGGGACACGCGATGGTCTGCTGTAACGGGTACAGTGTGTTTCGTGGACGCAGTGCTTGGGGTGCATAGTTGATGCCACAGTCGACTATTTATTCAAATGCTGCCCCTTGCTTTTTTTTTTTTTTTTTTTTGAGACAGAGTCTCACTATGCAGTTCAGGCTGGCCTTGAACTCACTTTGTAGCCCAGGCTGGCCTCGAACTCACAGTGATTTGCCTGCCTCAGCCTCCCAAGTGCTGGGATTACAGGTGTGAGCCTGCCCCTTGCTTTACAAAGGACTCTTTCCTTTACGCCCACGCCTGGCTTCTCCGGACAGGCAGATTCCTTAGACAAAGAATAAACCTGAGCTCTGGGTCTGAGTGTGCCGGACCGAGGTGGCCTGGAGGAAGGCTGACTCCGGAGCCCTCAGCCCCCGCCGGGCGGGAGGGAAGCCACATCTGACCCGGGACCCGGGCTTTCAGAGCGAGCACCCGGCCTGCCTGCTCCCTGCTCCCCAAGCGCTGCCCACCCCTCCGTTCGCCGAGGAAGCTGCCTGCCCAGCAGTTGAGGCTGTGCAGTCTCCAGCCCTTGGGGCACAAGTGGCCGGAGGCTCGAGGGCCCTTGCCAAGCACTTTGGGGCCCAGGAGGAAGGAAGGCAGGGAGAGCGGGTGGGTGGCCGGGAAGAGCCGGGAGCAGCAGTCTCGCCACGGCTGAGCCTCTCCGGGACCCCTCTCTCTGCGCCTGCATGGGGTGGGGGCTCAGTTCGGGCACTGGGTTAGGAGGGGCGCTGGCCAGGAGGGGGAAGGCAGGGGGAGCAGGGGGAGGGGCGGGGGAGGGGAGGGGAGGGGAGGGGAGGCGCAGGGCCGGCGCGGCGTGGTCACGGGGTGGCGCAGGCGGCCGCTGTCACGATGTCGCCGCGCGGGCGCGCGGGCTGAGCGGCCGCTGAGGATGGGCTGCGGCGGGAGCCGGGCAGACGCCCTGGAGCCGCGCTACCTGGAGAGCTGGACGCGCGACACCGAGTCCACCTGGCTCACGGGCAGCGACGCGGACGCGGGCCCGGACGGCGGTGAGTGGCGCGCGGCCCCGGTGGTGGGGCGGGGGCGGGACGGCTCGGGCCGCGGCCGCATGGACAGGGACGCGGGGCGCCTTGCTCGTCCCCGCACCCGCTCCCCCGCGGCGCAGCGTCCACCTGGCCCCGTTCTGGTCCCTGGCCCCAGGCCCTGTCCCCACGCGTGATGGCCCGGGCCCGTGGCGGACCGGGACCCAGTGGCCTGGGCGCGTTGTGGACCGGCACCCTGTTGGTCAGGGGCTTGGCGCCCTCTCCTTGGGGTCCCGCCCTGGGCACCAGCTCCTCCTTGGCCTGAGCGCCCACCCCAGTGCCCTGTCGGTGTCCTGGTTCCGGCCCTGTGGTCCTCGCAGCGCGGTCCCTCCCAGCGGCGGCTCCGCGGTCCAGGGCCTGCGGGACCCGTGCTGAAGGGAGCAGGGGGAGCGAGTGCGGCGGGTTACACCGCTCCCTCTGCACAGCGCGAAGGGGAGCAGCGCCGCGGAAGCCCCTGAAGCAGGGCCAGGACCCTGCGCTGCGGGAGGCCGACCGCAGTCCTGGCTGCTGGTGAGGGAGCACAGCCTCGGCGCTTAGCACCTGAAGGTTGTCAAAGTGGAGCGGTGTGTGGATTCTAAGAGGTGACCTCTTGTGTTGGCATCTGAATCATGAAACCAAAAAGAGAATATAATATGGAACATAGCATACATTATTAGAAGGTTGAGGAAAGGAACAAGGACTGCTTTTAAAAGACAAAGTCTAGAGCTGGACATGGTGGCACACGCCTGTAATCCCAGCACTCGGGAGGCTGAGGCAGGAGGATTGCTGTGAGTTCAAGACCAGCCTGGGCTACAAAGTGAGTTCAAGACCAGCTGGAACTGCATAGTGAGACCCTGTCTGAAAAAGACAAAAAAATAAAATAAAAATAAAAAAGAAACTAAGTCCATGCCCCTAAATCAGAGCCAGAGCTCCGCTTTAACCTTGCAACAGGCTCTCCGTCCTTCAGGACTCAAACCAGCTGCTCTTCTTTTTCTTGTTTTTTTCCGTGGTGAGGCAGGTCTAGCTATATTGCCCAGACTGGTCTCGAATTCCTGGGCTCAAACCATCTTCGTGTCTCAGCCTCCCTAACAACAGCGACCACAGGCGGGCACGTGCCTGGCCTACCTTCTTTTCCGTATAAACTCTGGTTTGCTTTAAACGTGAGGACCATCTGGAAGAGCTGTCACAACCCTGGGCTTGTCTCTTATCTCTAGATTTCCTGAGTCACAGAGCGAAGGGGAAGGGCTATTGTGTGTCGCTGTCACTTTCAGTGAGCTCCAAGTGATACGCAGATCCGGTGTGAGGATGGGACTCGGAAGCCTTAGCGAACGCGCTTCCCCGGCAGCGTGGCGCCCTCTGCGGAGGCCAAGGCCGGGCTGCACGGCGAGGACGGAAGGTCGCCAGGCTCCAGCTGTTGCCTTGGTGACCGGGAGCATGTGGGGTGTGCATGTGTGTGTGAGTCGCCGTGGGCTGGTGGAACACGCGTGTGCGCTCCTGTCTCCTGTGGCACGCATTCCTCCCTGACGGTCGTCCTGACTGCCCCGTCACCCTGAGCTCCAGCCCGGTTCCCGCGGCAGTTGGGCCTGGCACCAGCGAGCCAATTCTCCAGACTTGCCGACCCTCGCACGGCCTTGCCAGCAGAAGGTCCCAAACACCGCATCCTTCAGGGTGGGGGGCCAGCACCCTGAAATTGGTCTGCTTCTTGATGGGCAGCATCGTTTCAAGTCCCTGGAAATTTGCACCCCTGTGAGGGGGAGAGGGCTGTGTCCCCAGATGCCGACCGGGCCGAGCTGCCCTCCCATGGCCGCTATGACTCCTGGGTCCTGCAGAGCCCATCATCCGGGGAGGCCACGCTGTCCTGGGTCTCGGGCCTCGTGGGGGTCAACCGGGCACCCCAGCTGCCTCAGCCCACGCTTTGCCCGTGAGTGCAGCCCCGGGCTCTGGGGACACCAGATGGCACTGGACAGTGATGGAAGCCAGATGCCACTCTCTGCTGTCTAGAGTGGCACTTTCTGATGGAGGGTTCAGGAGAGTCCAGATTGCGACCGCAGTGGTGTCGCTGTCCAAGGCGGACAGGTTCCCGCACCCAGTGCCACGGCCATTCCCAAGCTGCTCTGTCCCCTAGAGCCCTGGCCACTGTGCCCTGGTGTCAGATTGACGCCTCCTTCCTCCGGTCACACGGGCAGGCAGGGCCCTGCTCCCCCTCGTGACTTCTGTACTGGGGTGAGTGTGGCTCCAGGCTGGGGTTCATGGATGCTCTGGAAGGGGCCAACCCCTGTCTACACCACCCTTCATCCCACCCTTCCTGGATCCCCGCTTCTGGCTCTTCCTCGCCCTTGAACCCGCTGAACTCAGGTTCCATGGATCACTCTCTGACCCCTCCCACGGCTTCTCTGCCAACTCTACACCCTTCATCCAAACATCGAGCCCGGCCACCAAGAGCCCCATTGAAAATACCTGCCTTCAAATCTCACTCTGGTTTCTCCTATCCAGGTGGAGGGCGGATACATATTGGTTGAATGCATTTTGCATTTTACTGTAGGTAGGCAGGAGGGACGCGTGTTTTTCTGCCAGTTCTTCAAAGGAAAGAGTTTTTTGTTCCTCTTTCTTCCTCAGAAAGTACTCTTGAAGCACATGCCTGTAATACCAGCTGCCCAGGAGGCTGAGGCAGGAGGATCACAAGTTTGAGCCCAGCCTGGACAACTCAGCAATTTAGTGAGACCCTGTGACAAAATAAAAGATAGAAAAGGGCTGGGATGAACTCAGCACCAAAGGGCAAGATTTGATTCTCAGTACCACCACCACCACCAAAAAAAAAAAAAAAAAAAAAAAAAAAAAAAAAAAAAAAACATTCCTACCGAGTGTCTGGTTTGGTTTTGGAGCTCACCTCTACTAGCTAGCAGGATTCAATTAAGTTTTTAGACATGCTTATTATGTAGGCTGGAATTTAAGACTTAACTGAAGCCACAGTGTCTGATAACCATTGCTTCCTGTGTCAACCAAGTAGTTTTCTCTGTCTCAGAAGGAAATTGGTCTGGCATGGCTTCGCCCTCATCAGGTCAGTGTGCTGGCTGTGTTTTCTTTCAGTTGCCGGATGGGGTCTCCTAGGACGGGGAGTCCAGGGTTGTAGGACCCAGCGTACTTTAGCTGCTCCCTATTTTCGAATCACTGGTCTTCTCTTCATTTTATTGCAAGTCCCTCTTTAAAACCTCAGTATCCCCCTAGGTTTGTTTCTAATTTCTAATCAAACACTGTACATTTCTCCTAAAGTAGTTCTTTATAGTTTTCAGTTGCTGTAGTAATTGCTTTCATATAAAGAAGTCTGAAGAAGCAGACTCACAGCAAAATGATTCGCCTTGCTAAGTTGCAGGTTAGCCAGATGAAATGCAGGGCTTTCATGCTGCTGTGAGCTGGCGCTTCTTGGGGCTCCTCACGGAGTAGCCCTGCACTGGGCGCCCCTATGAATCCTCTCCTTCAGGCACAGAGCCGAAGGCCGTGAGAGCGGCTGCTGGCCTCTGTTACAGGCTGTGGGGAGGCTTTGTTTGTTTGTTTTTACAAGACAGGGCCCCCCACGTAGCCCAGGCTGACCTCGAACTCGCTGTGTGGCCCAGGCTGCCCTGGAACATGCCATGATCCTCCTGCCCCAGCCTCCCGAGTGCTGGGGTCACAGGCGTGCGCCACCACGCTGGCACAGGAGGGAGGCTCAGCCCTTAGCCCAGGACTGGAATCTGCTTGTTTCCGACTCTGAAGCCCACACTGTGTGTACTTTGTTTCTGGTTAGTGGTTAGTTTCTGCTTTACCACTGAGGTCGCAGTGAGTGACCCCAGCCGCCCGGTTTTCTCATCATCGCCGCCCTTGAGGAACAGCTTTCTGTGACCCCCCCACCTGTTGTGTCAACTCACCTGTCACATGGTCCCTCGTCTCCTGGACAGACCTCTCCTGGCGGGAGTGAAATCAGGTTAGGATTTGTTTTTCTGTTCTTATTGCCAATTACCTTGATGATTCACACTAAGCTTGTGATTAGTTAAAAACCCATAAATCTTCCTTGTGAATTAAATTGAAGGTCTGTGACATCAGGGACATCGATTTTCTGGTGTGTGCCCGACACCTGGGACAGTGACCGGGAGACGGGCGGCGGCCTAAGTTTTGAATGGATCCTGCGTTGATGCTGTGGCGTCAGTTGCCCCCATTTGAGATTTTTGCATTTATTCCTGTGGCCGTTCATCTGGTTGAACCTGGTTTGATGTTTAAATTTGCTGACCTTGGTTTATGTGGGCAGGGCTATGAAAGGAACATTCTAGGTTCCTGTTTCCCCGGTCACACATTGAAGATGAAAAACATTTGTTTGCTCTTTTGCTCATTTGGTAGGCACTTGGCACCAGCACGGGCAAGGTGTGTTTCTTGGCGTTAAGGAGCCGACAGTGTAGGGAGACAGGCTCAGTGGGCATGCTCAGGTCAGCACCGCCCCCACTGGAACAGGGTTCAGGGGACCAAGACGGCCATCTGCTGGGGGAGGGGACAGTGTCAATGAGACCCCTGCAGGGGACCAGCCCAGGAAGTGGGGCTCTTCCCACAGCCCCATCCATTTGGGAGAGGTCACCCTGGGTCCCATCCTGAAAGTGCTTCTCTGGGGACAAACCCCCTTTGCCCTGCCTCACCACCTATTCACCTGTCACTACTTACAATCATAGTTACCTGTAATTGCTGACTGGTGTCCATTCTTAAGAGTTACTCTTGGGCCAGCTAAAGGGTCTTTTCCCTCATCATTTGTTATGGTTTGGATTTGAAATGTCCCCCCAAAACGTGGGGAAGTGATTGGATGATGAAGCCTCTAATGTCGCCAGTGGGTTAATCTACTGACAGGGTCACAATTGGCATGTGTTATTGGGAGGGGATAGAAACAAGACACGGGCCTTTCTGCTGTGCTGCTTCTACCTCACCACAGGCCTAACAGCAGTGGAGCCCGCTGACCATGGACTGAACTCTCTGGAACCGTGAGCCCAAACAAGCGCTTCCTCCTTTCAGTTTATTAGGCACATGCTTTTCTCAGTGATGGAAGACTCACACACCTTTGTATTCCTGTGTCTGATTCTGTGCCCGGGTGTAGCAGGGCCCCCTTAGGAATGAAAGAATCTCCTAAACATTCTTTTCCCCAGAGACAATGCTCTGGGAGTTCCATCTCATCAGCTCTTTTGGGTTCTTATCTCCCTGATGGGCTGCACAGTGAGAAACATCGCCACCTTCTTCATGCCCCCTTTGCCACGTGCAGGTCTTACGGTTATCAGGGTTGTTTTGCAGACATCACAAGAAACCTGTGGTGATCAAGAATGCGGTGTGCAAAGATTCAGGAAGCCTCCTGTTCTTGCAGCCCTCGTCTTTGGTAGAATGTCATCCCTGCTGCGCAAGTCCACCTTGCATGGCTCAGTGGTCTTTGTGGTCTGTCTGCCGTTAGCCTGGGAGCTCTGCCAGCTCAGGGGCCAGACTGCTGATGTTCCTATGCCTGGTATTGACCGTACATTTGTTGAGTGACTATCAAAATGAATAGCTGGATGAATGTGCTAGTTGTGCACATGCAGCACTGTCTTTCTTGTGACCTCTTTTCTGAGCTCATCTTGGAAGCTTCTGTCTTAGACACACCCACCCACTGTCTTTTCATCGTGTGCTGCGTAAAACAATTCTGACTCTAACCATGGCTGGATGAAGGGGACTCCACCGCTAGGTACGATATCACCCGAAGTGTACTCCAGAGTCATCACATGACTTTTTAGGCCCTGTGGGAATGAGGTCAGCTCCTCCTGATCACCAGGGGTCTTTTCCTGGCTCACCCTGAACTCAGTGGTCCCCAGGGCTGGGTACCTTCCAAGCCCTGCTGGGCTGCTTAGTGAGGGCAGCCGTCTGGGCCTGGTCTTGGCCGGTGGTGCCTGGGTGTGGTCACAGCTGCTCCCAGCAGACCATGTGGCTTCTGTCGCAGCACCCTGTCCCTGCCAGGGCGTCCATGGAGCTTCGCTGCCAGTCTCCGTGTCACTTCGACTCCCTTTTTACTGCAGACTGGAGGACTGTTCTGATTTGCACCTGGATGTCACAAAGCCTCTTGTACTCTTGGACAGGGATGTGGCGGGGGCCTGCGCCCACGGTGGCTTCGTCCTCTGATGACTGGCTGGCTGTGAGAAGGTGGGAAGAGGTGGTCCCGGTGGGCGTGAGCGGAAGGGTGCATCTTCCACCCTGACTTCCCGCTCCACCGTCCTCCCGGCCTCCTGGACGTGAGCAGCTCTGCCCACCAGGCCCTCCCGCCAGGCTGTTTCTGTGTTTAAGTTGATAAACATGGACTAAACCTTCGGAACTGTGAGGTAAAATAAATGCCCTTCTTTAGGCTGTGGGTGCTGGGTATTGCGGCCCAGGGAGGACAGACCGATTGACGGAGACAACAGGATATCTGAACCTGCGGCCCGAACTGTGAGGTAGCCCCTTCTAACTTAGCTACACAGGACCCTGGCTTCCTCCTGCCCCCCACACCAAGCACCGTCTGCAGGAGATGAAGACCCATGTGCTGCACTGACATCCCCAGGCACAGATTTCCGGTTAGCGGTAATATGCTTGAGGTTCCGGGCAGGGAGGGTCATGCTGATTCGCAGGCGGAAGCTGTGGGTAACTGGCCGGCAGGTCCAAAGAGGTAACCGTGTTTCCTGGGGACGCTCAGTGAGCTCATCCTGCTGC
This sequence comes from Dasyprocta punctata, assembly GCA_004363535.1. NCBI lineage: Eukaryota > Metazoa > Chordata > Mammalia > Rodentia > Dasyproctidae > Dasyprocta > Dasyprocta punctata. The sequence goes on along the minus strand of RJWM01023011.1, from coordinate 5,700 downwards.
TGTCTCTAAGGACGCGGGCTCTGTGCAGGAGGAAGCCAAAAGGGTTTACAGAAAGCAGCAGGGCTGCTGGGGAGATGGGTTGCCATAGCAACGGGCCCTGGCCGGAGTCACTGCGAAGCTAAGGAGGAAGCAGGAAGGTTTCAGCACGCGTTAGGCTACAAGTGCACAGGAAGCCCAAGCCCGGGGCACCGTGAGCTCCGGGGATCACAGTCCTCGGACGTCCCTGCAGGCTTTACCTGCCCGCCGGGCTGGTAGGTACTTCTGGACCATGGCCTCATGAGGGTGGCTTCACTCAGTGGTGCCAGCGTTGGTCACCTTGCAGAGGGGGCCGGGAGGGGACACTCCGTCTCAGTGCACACGGGTTGCGCAGTGGGAGCCCTGGGGCCTTCCTGCCCCTCTGCCTGCCCCGTGGCCACAGCTCAGTCCACTCCTGTCCGACTCCCACCCGGGCCTTTGCCCCAGCTTTGGCGTCATCCGTGCCCCAGCTTGGAGTCGTCCAGAACCCCTTGGGCCCCAGTCCTTTTCATTCTCTCCCAGGCTGGTTCCTGAAGGACCCCCAGGCTCGCGCCCTCAGGCCATTCTGCTGGTACCAAGACTTTGTCACCGTCACTGTGCAGTGTGAGCTCAGCCCCGAGCAGCTCACAAGAGGTCTCCTGTCCAGCGCTGGCCTCTGGGCCCCCTGCAGACCCCTTCCTCAGTCTGGCCAGGGCTGCTTGGTGGCTGAGGCTCCTTGGTCCCCCTGTGTCCCCCTAGACAGCCCCTCCCGAACACACTGAGGTGTGAAATGGGGGAACACAGCTGCAAACCCCAGGCTCTCTGTTCCCCGCGCCCCATCCCGCTCTTCCTCCCCTGCAGGCGCCCTCCTCCCACCGTTTAAAGTGGCCAATCAGAGGGACTCTGAGCCCCCGACCAGCCCTGGGGAAAAGGCCAGCTGCTCATCAGGGTGACAGGGCCAAGCCCCTCGTCCTCCCTTGGCGGGCGGAAGTAATCCTGCCTTGTCCTGACCTCTTGCCCCCGTCTGAGTGCATTCTTTCCGGCATCGTCAGTTTGAGTCTGGGAACTTATTTCCTACCCGGGTAACCTGTGCCCATCAGGGTGCAGTATCCCAGCTTTATTCTGCAAACTGTATTCTTAATTTGGCAGGAATATTATGGCATCACTCAGAAAAGGTGGGGATCCCTGCAGATTGATTTCGCCTCCTTTCTGGTTCCCAAAGGGGCTCTCCCAGCCCCCTGCCCCCTGAATGGGACACTGCTGATTCGGTTCCCGGGAGCAGCAGCTGTTTTCCCAGCCGGCCCCGACCCCACAGCCCTGCCCAGTGGAGGGTTGTGTCTTGGAGACCTGGGAATCGTCATCCCGTGCCTCCCCGAGCCCGTCCTCCGCTCCTTCCCCTTGGTGACAGTCACAGCTGCGCTGCCAGGTTGAGGGCTTTTCAAAAATCACTGCACGTCTGGCTGGGCCTGAGGCCAGCAGCCGATCAACGGGGTTCTGTTCGCCTGTTTACTTTCCTGACTCAGGGGTTCCTTTGCCAAGGTGGAGGGGGAAGCTGCCAGCCATTCCGTAAGCTCTCAGCAAACCCAGGGCACCCCTCAAAAAGGCATCCTTGAAACAGAAGCTTCTAGAAGTGTTAACAAAAGGACCCGGAGAGAGTGCACCGTGCCCCATCACCCTGGTGTTTTTCTTTTGCACACAAATTCACAATCAAACCATGAGGATTCTTGGCACCCCCAAAATCCCGTAGCCACATGCAAGGAAGTGGCAGGGAGTTGTCTGAGGAGATTTAAACATCACACGCACACCCTGATAGGGCTATTTTAAAAAGTTGTTAGGTCAGGCTGTCTGGATAGTTATTTTTGTAGGTTGAGTTAATGTATTATCAGTGATTCCGTGTGCTGCAGCCTATTATATAACCACAACGCCATAATTAAAATTAATGAAAATGTCTGAATTTTCTACTTTAATAAAAATTCAATCAGTACCCAAACTTCTCTAATGGTTTTGTAATTTTCTTTTTTACAATTGGTTTGTTTGAGCCAGGATACAGTGTCCCCCATGTTGTGTTCATTGATAGTTTTCTTTAGTTTCTTCTAATTCATGAATTTCCCATTTCCTCTCCCCTACCCCCCCTTTTTTTTTAGTGAAGAAGACTGTTTTTGTTGTTTTGTATCATTTCCCATGCCTTGCTTTGTGCAGACTGTATGCCTCAGATGTTTAGAACTTTCTTCTGTTCAGGTAGCAGGAAGGAAAATGCACAGGAAGTCTATTGTATGACCTGTTGACTGCGCTTAATCACAGCGTATTGTGTACTTGGAGGTTGCTTAGAGTACATTTTAAATGCTCTGTCCACAGAAGAATGAGTATGTGAAGTAATGCATATGCTAATTAGCTGCATTTAGCCATCGTGTGATGGCGACATGCCAAACAGCATGCTGTATACTGTAAGCGGACACAACTTTTGTCAAGTGAAATTTAATTAACTGGAAAAAGTCCCTATCTTCCCTGTTAGAACCACAGGATTGATGGGCTTAGGTTTTTGGGAAGACTCCTTCCCGAGGATGTGTTTCTTGCAGAACACTGAGGAGCCCCACCCTCACCCCTCACCTCTCGTTTCTTTATGATGATAAAATGGCTTAGACTTCTGGTCTACCCATGATAAAGCTCCTCATCAACTTTCTGCCCCGACCATGGCCTGTGTCAGTTACGTCATCAACAGTCCCAGAACTGAGAGATGCTAATGGCCCTTCAGCGTTAGCTGTAATTCTTTCACTCTGCTCTTGATCTTAGCCAGGAGGCTGAGTACCAGTGGGAATTCTCTTCTGAAGACTGGCTCTCATCCATTTATCTCCTCGCAAAGGGCCTTTCCCTTTGATTACCAGTGCGCGGTTTCTCCCTTTGCATCCTCCAAAGATGATCAGTGAGTATTCTTTAGGGTACGTTCATGAATTCATTTATTATCGTATCTAATGAGTTTTAATGGATTGCATTTTGTAGTTTGTGTTCAGATTGACCCACCTTTGGCGACTAGAGGTCCTTTGTTTCTCTCGGAACTCCAGCAGCCTGTGACAACCCTTCCTTTCTGGCATGACAGATTTCTGGGTTTATCTTGTATTTTTCCTGGACGAGATTTGGAATTTACCATGGCTTTAAGGAACTGTGGTTCCTGTCTCTGAACTGTGATCCTTAGACCTGATGGCCCAGGCACCAGGTTGCCTGTTGCTCCTGGACTGGTTCTTGTGTTGTGTCTTAACTGTGGACAGAGCTAGAGACTGCTGTTTTCTTTTTTAATGAAAGACTGTTTGTACTGATATTATAGGTTCAAATATAGATACAGAATTGATGTCTCTATCTATCTTGATTCCTTGCAATACTATAAGTACTTGCTTTGTATTATATATCTAACAATATGATTCTTGAAAATATCTCAAGAGTTTTGTAGGTCTGGTCCTTAGCTGTATCCTAATAAGCATGCACAGTTACGTTAGTGTGTTTTAAAGTAGTGAAATAATTTCTTGTTGGGTATAACCTTGCCATATAGATTGCTTCATTTTTGCTTTCCAGGAAAATTTATTGGTTCTTTAATTTTGTTTTGTGTTCATCAAACTTTGTCATGGTTCAGTGACATCTACAAAACAAACTACACTTACCAAGTCTTTCATCTCTGCTCCCTCTGCTATGTTTCTTTATCCTGTTATAGATAACCAAGTTTTTGACTTTTTTTATTTTTTAAAATGATATGCATGTGTGTGTGTGTGTGCACGCACACACACACACACACACTCATGTGCTCTCCCTTCAGGTGAGCAGTGGTGTGCTGTACCCGCAGCATCTGCACCTGACCGTATGCCCCCAGATCACTGCTGTACTCTGTGAATGACTTCCTTGTCCTTTTTCCATCTGTGCAGTCTCAGTTCTTGGATCCGTTCTACTTTGTGCAGCCAGTCACCTCGGGGGTTGTTTCTGGACTTGGGCTGTAACACATTGCCCCTGCCTCCTGTCTTCTTGTCTTTGCAGTCATGTGTAGGTAGATTCCTAGGAGTGGAACACGAGGCTCTGGCTGCGTGCAGGTGTGGTGTTACTAGGCCGTGCCAGGTGTCGCTTCACAGCTGTCCCACTCCGTGTCCCCAGCAGAAGTGTATGTGTCTGCCTGTGTCCCCACAGCCCTGTCCATGGAGTACATCTATTCACCAACTTAGTGGTTTTCATCACTTAGTAGGTGAGAAATCGCAACTCCTTTGCTTTTAGCGAGTCATTTCATGCGACGATGGGCAAATTGCCTTTTCCCCATGTGCAGTTTGTTCGTGTTTTGAGGCCCGTTCTTGGGACCGTTTCCTGGTTAGAAACTTCCACCTTTTGAGAACTACTGAGATATTTTGCAAAGTGTAAAGTCCCTGAGGCTGTTGCTGGGTTTCTGCCGTCAGGCAGAGCTCCTGGGGCTGGTCGGGCAGCTTTCTCTCCTAGCACCAACCGGGCTTCTGCATGTGGTCTCTCTGCACAGCCGGCCTGGGCATGTCACGGTGCAGGGGCGCAGTGGCCCGGGGCAGTCAGTCAGTTTACCTCGCCGCTCGGAGCTCCAGGGGCATCCCAGCTGGTGTGACCTTGTCTTAGTGGTCATGTGGCACTCTGCTCCTGTATTCTCTTACTCACAGGATTCAGGGAGAGAATTAGCTCATACAGTGTGCATCACAGTGATCAGCTGTTTCTGGGAAACAGCAGTAACAGGAACTGAAACAGGAACTGAAGTAAACTGGAGGTTACCTGGCAACTAATAGAAACTGAAGTGTACTGGCTAAGGGGGAGCTGCTTTCTGCTACAAGCTCAGCACTGGAGGCTGTCATCAAGAAGCACAGGAAAGGGGATAAGATAGGACAAGGAATTTTACAGGTCCTGGGGACATCTGGAGACACCCAAAAATTTACATCATACACTTCAAAGGACTCTGCCCACTGAGATGCAAGATTGCCAGAAAGCTTTAGCCGTAGATGTTCACTGCGCTTGTCCTACCTAACGTCCTCTGCCTTCTCTCCACACTTCTCTATGTTTGGGGCAGACGGTTGTATCACAGTAAATTCCATGCCACGTTGCCCTTACAGGAGCCCGGTGGCCTCCGCTGCTTGCATATGTTACACCCACCACAGATTCACGTAGGATGCTCCTCTGGCTGTGTGAGTCTTCTTTCTGTGTGCTTAAGCACATTACGCTGTCTCCCTATTCTTTCCTTCCTTGAGGAAGTCACCTCTGGAGCCTCGTGACCCACTGTGCCTGGGTGCTGTCTGTCCAGGCCACACATCCTCACCCCCAATCCTCCTTTGACGTTGACCTCGGCGTTTCCCTGGGCTCCCTCTCTGAGGTGGGGAGAATGGACTTCTACTAACTTCGGGTCGTCTGGATGACCCCACGTCCGCCCACGATAACTTGCACAGTAATCACCCGAATGGAAGCAGCAGCTGTCCTAACACTCCCAGGCGTCCGCTGACTGCTGCGTGTTAGACAAATGCAGCGGGGGCGCTGCGGGCAAGCTGAGTTTTTATGAAATTAACATCCAAACTCTCCAATAAGGTCAGAAATTTCACACCTTTCCGTTTAAGGTTGAATCACAGGATTTCAAGGATTCTGTGTTTCAGAATCAGTTACCTTTCTGTGATTCCATGTTTCAGAAAATTAAAAGCTGTTCCTCAATTTGAACCTTGACGAAGCTGAGGC
>RJWM01023010.1:0-32819 GCA_004363535.1 Dasyprocta punctata | reverse complement strand
CCCAGAAAGCAGCTATTTAACTCTAGTTAATGACACAGGCTGAGGATCACAGTGTTCTTTTTTGTTTTTTCAAGACACAATCTTGCCAGGTAGCTCGTGCTGGCCTTATACTTACTAGGTAACTAAGACTGGTCACAAACTATTGGTGATTCTCCTGCCTCAGCCTCCTGAGTGCTAGGATTACAGGTGAGTGCCACCACACGTGGATCTGGGTCACAGTGATTTTTTTGGGGGGTCACAGTATTATTTACAAAACTTTTACCTTCTATTCACTGTACATGGAATCACAGTCAAGTAGCCTCAAATAGGCAGAAAAACCAAGTGTTATAAAATGTTAATGTTCAGAATCCAAGTAGCAGGAATTAGGCCTCTGCTTAATTCTGTCTCAAATTCTCATAATAAAATTTTAGAAAAAGTTATTCTGCTTCAAGTAACAATAAAATTTAACCCCTGCTGAGATGCCACCCAGGTGACCCTGGACCTCTCCTTCTGCCTGTGTCCTATTGTCTTACTCTTTGCCTGTGTCACTGTAAGGATAAAATGAGAATAATAAAGCCCAGACAGCATAAAACCAAAACGCTGAACAAAGCACACAAAACGGTGTGCAGCAGTGGAAGGATGAGACAAGGGACGGAAACCAGACAGGTATGTGTAGGTATCTGCCCCTAAGTGCTGAGGACTGAACGCAGAGCTTTCCCCACTGAGCCACAGCTCCCACTCTGGCTCAATTATTACTTTATAAAATTGTAATCATTTTACATTTTGAGACAGGTTCTCTAAGTTGCCCAGGTTGGGATTGAACTTGCAACACTCCTGCTTCAGCTTCTTAACAATGCTGGGAAGACAGGTGTGCACCAGTTTTGTTTTTTGATGAGATGGGATCTTGCTATGTTGCCAAGTGGGATTACAGGTGCAAACCAGCACACCTGACAGGTGTGGTAGCACATGCCTATAATCTCAGCACTCGGGAGGCTGAGGCAAGAGGATTGCTGTGAGTTTGAGGCCAGCCTGGGCTTCCAAAGTGAGTTCAAGGTCAGCCTGAGATACATAGTGAGATCCTGTCTTAAACACACATACACAAGCACACAAACCACCAGTGTACCTGGTCTCCAGAACATAACTGGAAGGAAAGTTTCAAGATACACTGGTGCCTTGGTTCACAATCTTAACTTGTTCTATGACTTTGGAAAAGATGTCCACTGTTTGTGTGGGAAAGATGGCCATGGTCATGTTTGTCATCCAATACAGTTTGTAAACAAACACAAAATTCTGGCAAACACCTCTGTGAATCAAACTGTTTGCAAACCAAAGCATTCATGAACCAAGGTACCACTGTAAAGGTGTTTCCTCACCTCTCCTATAAAATAGAACACTGCGTACTGAGCTATTCACTTTCATTTTTTCTCTCAACGGAACTGGAGATTAAAGTCAGGGCCTTTATACTAAGCTACATTCCCAGCCTTTCTAAATTTTTTACTCTGACTCAGAGTCTCACAAAGCTACCCAGGCTGGCCTTGAATTTATGATGCTTCTGCCTCTGCCGTGCCTTTGCAGACATGTACCACCATGCTTGGCCATTAACTTTTTATTTTAAGATAATTTTGCTGGGTTCGGTGGCCCATGCTTCTAATCACAGATACCTGGAAGGCTGAGGCAGAGGGATTGCAAGTTCCAGGTATGTCTGGGCAACTCGGGACAATCCTGTCTCAAAATTTAAGAAGGCAGGGGTGTGTGGCTCAGAGGCAAAATGCGTGTGTGAGACCCTCGGTTCATTAAGAGTAATGTTTATGATGACAGAGGTACACTTAAATTTTCTCTTCAGGGCTATTAAAGAGTCTTTGTTTTTTCACTTGTTCAAATGGTAAGAACCATCAAGTCATCACACAAAATGTAAACTGAAAAAGTGTACTTTAAATTTTTAATTAGCTGACAAAGAAACATCCTATCATGCACTGAGAGGACAGAATTAAGGGCACACAGAACACAGCACCCTGACAGCATGGTGAGTCAGTAGTAAAGGTCAGACAATTCAACACAACTAACGGAAATCTAAGTGATGGCACAACTGTGTCCCTAAAGGCTGCATATCGGACCCAGAAGACAAAGTGCGCTTACTGCAGGGGGCATCAATCACTCCTGGAATGGTGCCCCTTCCAGCCACAGCTCTTGCCCCTGCCCTCTGTGGCCACGGAGAGAAATGACAGCCCAGTGTGACCACAGCCTTCCATACAAGGGAAGCGGGAAAGCAGGACTTTGATCATAACCCACCAACGGCTGCATTCTGGCAATGATTTCAAATTAATAACCACCAAAATCCAGCTGGGTGTGGTGGTGCACGCCTTTAATCCCAGCACTCGGGAGGCTGAGGGAGGAGGAGCGTTGTGAGTTCGAGGCCAGCCTGGGCTACAACGCCAGCGCAAGGCCGGCCTGAACTACACAGTGCGACCCTGCCTCAAAAAAAAAAAAAACCAGGGCCGGGAGTTTGGCTCAGTGACTTAAGTGCTTGTCTGACAGGCTTAAGGCTGTGAGTTCAATCACTGTGTGTGTGTGTGTGTGGGGGGACCTACAACCCAATTAAGAATTAGATGGTCTGAAGGCTTCAAATCAGGGACTATAGTGAACTAAGCCTGTAGATCAAATCTACCCTAAGGCTCTTAAGTGTAAACATAGCTTAAAGCCAAATGTGGTGGCCCACACTTACAATTCCAGCACTTAGGAGTCTGAGACAGAAGGATCGATGCAAGTCCTACAAGTTTGCAAATTTGAGGTCGGTCTCATTATGTAATGAGTTTATGGCCAGCCTGAACCTTCACATAACAGACCCTGTCTCAAAAAACCAAACCAAACCAACCAAAAATGTTTAAAGGAAGGAAGGGGTTTAAAAAAAAAAGGGGGGGGGAGGTTGGAAAAGGGAGGAGGGGAGAAACCAAGAAAGAAAAGGAGAAAAACAGCCCAAAGAAAATACAACATAGTCTACAGACAGTCTACAAATCCTGAAACACTTACTTACTATCTACATTGCCCTTCAGAGAAGTTTGGGGTGACAATTTTGAAAACAGGAAGTGGTGATGACTGAGAACACTGTAAATGTGACTCATCTCAGTGAACTGCATCCCTTTCTTCCGAGACAGAGGATCGAACCAGTGTTAGACAAATGCTATCATGTGCTACATCACAAGCTCCTTATCTGAGACAGTCTCAATGCAGGGTGTGGTGGCACAGGCCTTTAATCCCAGCACTCGGGAGGCTGAGGCAGGAGGATCGAGGATTGTTGTGAGTTCAAGACCAGCCTGGGCTACAAAGTGAGTTCAAAGCCAGCTGAACTGCATAGTGAGACCCTGTCTCAAAAAATAGGGCCGGTGATTTAGCTCAGTGGTCTAAAGCACCTGCCTGGCAGGTATGAGGTTGTGAGTTTGATTCCCAGCACCAAAAAAAAACACAAAAAAACAAAAAAACAAAAAACAAAAAAAACAAAAAGCACAAAACTAAAAGATGGCGGTGATCACCTACAGTTCCAGCTACTTAAGAGGCTGAAGCAGGAGAATTTCATGTTTAGGGTCAGCACAGGGAACATAACAAGCAAGAACCTATCTTAAAATTTTGCAAACAGTCTCGGGATACAGATTGCTAAATAAAGTCTTGTCAATAAAAAATGATCTGAAACAATGTTCTTAAACAGCCTATTACATGCTCAGGAACCCTGATCCACAGCAACTAGTATGTAAGAAACACCAACCCATCAGCAGGCAGGACTCAGGCAGTGTTCCCATAAGCCCTTGCAGCAGAGAGTCCGCTACAGAATGACACTAGAACAGAGACACAGTAACGTGAAGGTAGGCAAGGTAAGCACTGCCTCACGAAGCTACGACAAAATAAGGGCTGGAAGGAAGGGCACACCTTATAAGTGCTGTATGTTCCGACCACACAAACCAAATCTACTTATTAGAATGAAGTATATGCAAAAACAGGTTACTTTCATCTTGGAGAACAAGAACCTTAGAAAGAAGTGTAAAAATTCCGTACTATTGAATTTGAATAGTGTAAGCGTACGTGAACTCAAAATCCTACACCATATATGGACGCATATATTTACGGGTACTGTTTATATGCACAAGTATATACATATACACACATTTCCCCTTGGGCCTGTCCACAAACAAATCACAACCAAAAATAGCTGTATTAATAACTGAAGCCGGATGTGGGTGTGCACGACTGTAATCACACCACAGTTGGGAGTGTTGAAGCTGGAAATCGACCTAGGGCATGACCCAGACATAATACTACCAAAAAAACAAAGAAAGATAAGGGTTCCACCTGATCCCAGCTTTGCCTTGTCTATGTTTTCTCATCCTCCTGCAGTCCTTCACCCCAAGAACCCCAAGGGCTGCATAGGTGGTGGCACGCCACTCAGGAAGCAGAAGCAGGAAGAGCGCCACAAGTGAGGCCAACCTCAGCTACACATCGAGCTTAAGTCCAGCCTAAACTACATGAGAAGACCCCGCCTTAAAAAACCAAAATCGCAGCCAGGTGTGGTGGCACATGCCTGGAATCCCCACACTTGGGAGGCTGAGGCAGGAGGATTGCTGTGAGTTTGAGGCCAGCCTGGGCTACAAAGTGAACTCAAGGCCAGCCTGACCTGCACAGTGAAACCTTGTCTCAAAAAGAAAATAAAAATTTTTTTGAAAAAGAACTTTTTAACATCTCTCAAAACAGAATAGGTGGAAATGCATGCACATGGTCACTCTATCATAATAATAAATTATCCCAATAAAGAAAACAAATAAGGGAAGGGCAGTGAAAACCATCATGGATCTAAATGGTCTAAAGGATGAACATTTAAGGAAGTCATACTTGCAATGACAAGTAGAAGCCATCATCTGGTCCCGTCAGCTCAGCCCAGATCTTGGTTGCTTCCTCCCAGGACATTCCCCTCTCCACACTGATCTGTGAAAGAAGTCACAAGATGTCAAAGTCAGCCTGCGCGCGGCAGACGGCCATCACAGGACTCCCCTCCAGAGGCAGCGCTGGCCCAAACTCACCGTGTACAACTCCACATGGCCGGACGTGGAGTACCCTGGAGTCAGAAACTTCTTCACGTCACTTTTCCTCACCTTTTCATCTCCAGAACCGAGATCTTGAAAAAGAAAAAGCAACACATGATGTAAAAAGGACACGTCTATCCAAGACACATGTGACAGCTCCTCACTGTCCCACTTACCCAGGATTCCCATGTCGTATCGTCCGTTTTTTTTGGCATTCTGAACAACTGCAGTAAGCGTGTCGGCAAAATACTGAAACAGTGCGTTCTGTTGATGCACTTCCATGCCCAGAATTCTGTTTAAGAACTTCCCTATGTTGTTATAATCTGCAACAATGTTATGTAATTTCAGTCACTCAAATAGTAATTAACATTTTAAATAATTCAACCTGGCTAACTGCAAAACCACTTTTCCTTCTCCAGCCTTCCCTCTTGCCACTCTGTCAGGGCCGTAACCACCCATTTCCACGTGAGAACACCAGCATTGCAGTGCACACTCGGGAACGGTCACTGAACTGACTGCGCATCTGCACCCTAACTGAAGCCCAACATGAACAGTTTAGCAAGTGACGACGCAGGGGCACCAGTGTAAAAGCTGAACTCAGAGTGGAGGTGCTGTACGGTCAGGGACCTTAGACCTGGCTGCAGAACTGGAATTCCTGGGAAATGTGGGAAACCATCAATGTTACAGCCACCCCTGCACTCAGTATTATATAAAAGCTTGACAGGTGATCATATGTACAGCCAGGGTTGAGAACTGCTCTTCTGTAATCGTCTCTGAATAACCACAGCAGCTAAAACTATCTATAGTGCTCAATACTGCCACTTATTCCTAGCTAAGACAAGCGCATGTAACCAAACAGGCCTCACTAATACTGCAACAATTCAAAGTGTATAGAAAGCTAACAATGTTACCTTTATCAAGAGTAAGAATTCCTGACCGATCTTCTACATTTATCAGGCCAACACCTATCAGTCCTTGTCGAACATCTGTAAGAACATAAATTTACCCTGTAATTCCAGCATTTTGGGAGGCTAAGGCAGGAGGACTGCAAATCCAAGCCAAACCTGAGCAACTTAGCAAAATCGCAGCTACACAGGGGTGAGGAGAAAAATCAAAAGTTGCAGCCTAGCCTAGGGAACTTAGGAACATATAGTGAGGAAAAAGGTGCCTGGGAAGCCAGTCAGTGGTAGAGCGCTTGCCCAGCACGACCTCCATCGCCACTATCACTGAACCAAAGCAAAATACACACAAAATCCAAACCTAAAGCCCAATGGCTCCAGCAGCCTTCAGCATGTTGGCCTAGTGCTCTGCTAATCTCGAACCCAAGACTAAAATTAAATTTTAAAAGCTACTGACAAAGTGATTTTAATTAATGTACCAAAATCACCTTCCTCTGTTAGGTATAATATTAAATAACATGCAATAAGCCAGGCGTGGTGGCGCACGCCTTTAATCCCAGCACTCAGGCGCGAGGTTGTGAGTTCAATCCCCAGTGCCAAAAAAAAAAAAAAAAAAAACATGCAATAAATTAGGAACAAAACCATATTCATAGGCATAAAATCAGTTTTTTTTGTCGTTGCTGTTTTTTTTTTGGCACCGGGGATCAAACTCACAGCCTCACGCCTGCCAGACAGGCGCTTACACCACTGAGCCAAACTCCCAGCCCTAGTTTTTTGAGGCAGGGTCGCACTATGTAGTTCAGGCCAGCCTTGTACTTGCATTGTAGCCCAGACAGGCCTCGAACTCACAACGTTCCTCCTACCTCAGCCTCCCGAGTGCTGGGCGTGCGCCACCACACCTGGCCATAAAACCAGTTTTAACAAAACTTGCTCATTACAAAAACCAAACATAGGTAGGTGTGGTGGCGCATACCTGTAATTCCAGCACTTGGGAAGCTGAGACAGGAGCATTACTGTGAGTTCAAGACCAGCCTGGCTGGGCTACAAAGTGAGTTGAAAACCAGTCTGAATTGCATAGCAAGACCCTGTCTCAAAAAGAGAGCAAAACAAAAAGAAGACGAAGACGACAAAGACAAAGAGGAAGATGAAGACAAAGATGACGGGGGGGGAGGGGGGAGGAGGAGAAGGAGAAGGAGAAGAAGAAAAGCAACCTATGTTCTAATCACCTTAAGTTTTCTTTTTTTTTTCTTTTTTTTTTTTTTTGCGGCACCAGGGATTGAACTCACAACCTCGCGCCTGCCAGGGCAGGTGCTTAAGGCACTGAGCCAAACTCCCAGCCCTGGTTTTTTGAGGCAGGGTCGCACTATGTAGCTCAGGCCGGCCTTACGCTCGCGTTGTAGCCCAAGCTGGCCTCGAACTCACAGCACTCTGCCTACCTCAGCCTCCCGAGTGCTGGGATTAAAGGCGTGCACCACCACGCCCGGCTTAAATTTTCTAGATTTGTTTCATTTTGTTGTTTTCTGAGACAGGGTCTTATTATGTAGCTCCAACTGGCCTTGCACTCACTATGTAATTTGCTGCCCTGAAACTTGCAGCAATCCTGTCTCAGCCTCCCAAATGCTGGGACTATAGGAATGCATCACCATGCCCAAAAAAATTTCTAAGTTTTACAGTTTATGTCCAACATAAATAAATAAACACATTGCTGCAACAATAATGAATGTTGCAATGATTTTTACTGTATCCACATTAGTAATGCCAAGACAACTTTTCCAGGTTACCTTTGAAAAATTCTCCGGGATAGTCTGGAGGTGGTGATACCATAGGAGAGTCCAAATTCACAATCGATTTCATAACAATTTCTAAAGCATTTCTTCCATACTGATAAAGAAAAATTACCCAGTTTTAGAATTCGGACACTTCAATCACAAAATCGTCAGCACACTACAAAAACTGTGATTGACCAGAAACTCAGAAACAGCAGTTCCCAGTCATCGCTGTATGTTTCCTACACTTTCCACTACTTGCTCCTACACACGGAATCCAATCAGTCAGTACCCTAACCCGACTGCTGGGAACGCACACCGGGTCACTCCCCGGGGCTTATTACATGCCCCCCTCAGAAGGACTGGAAAGATTCTGACTGCAGGGCGTTCCCCAAAGGGCCAGGGTCGAGGTGCAGCTACGTGTGCTGCAGGCGCCTCCGAGCCAAGGCTAACCCCAATGGCGGGTAGAGCCCGCAGCTGCCCCGTCAGGCTTCACTTCTGAGGCTCCAGCGGCCTTGCGCGTTGCACTCATGCATTCTCCATGCTGGCGGAGCCTCCAGCTTGAAACCATTTGTAGCAACTTTCCGTATTCATTGCTGTAGACCAGACACAGTCTCCAAGCTTTCACAGAAGCTGAAGCTGGAATGTACCTTATTGTCAAAGTTGAATCTGCTCAGATCCCGGGATTCTGTTGCTCTTCTGTCGCCATGTGTAAGCGCCCCCTAGCAAAACGACATTTGCGATCAAGGGAGTTAAGCTTCTGCTGTGAGCCAGCCAGGACAGGTCATCTTTGACTTGCTTCTACAAGACTCAAAACCTTACCAGGCTCTCAAGTCTTTTGGCGACAATAGAGGCAAATCTTTGTTCTCCTGCCAGTTCAGAAATCAGAAAGACATACTCAGGAGCAGTCACTTGGTTCGATCTGTGAGTTCTTCCTGTAACGACATTTTGATAGCGATCACTGATTTCATACATTTTCTGAGATCTATTTCTAACACTTAACATTAAGTTGGTACTGAAAAAAAAAATCCTTAAGAGCAAAAATTCAAGATAATGTAACATTTTCCACAGCTCCCCAAAAGTGCAAGCTGAAACCCCTGGTCTGAATGCCACCCACTTGCAGAGCACTATCCCCCTTATAAGGACTAGAACTTGCCATGAGACTGTTAGAGGACACACACATTATTATCCCGACCGGAGTTTTGGTTAACAAGAGAGCTGATGACACGCAGCCATTCTCAGTTCTCCCACAGTTGTTTTTAAGTCACCAGGCCCCAGAAACATGAAACAGATGAGACGGGAAAAGCAGTGGACCTCCAGCGGGGCCACTGAGGGTTGAAAAGCAGCAACTACACTCACAGGTCTACAACAGACACTCCCAGGGACCTTATTCTCCAATAAACTGACAGGAAGCACGTGATATCCCACCAGAAACTTTTTAGGTTTTTTTTTTTTTTTTTTGTTTCCGGGGATCGAACTCATGACCTTGTGCCTGCCAGGCAGGCGCTTAGGCCACTGAGCTAAATCCCCGGCAAACTTTTTATTTTTATTTTTATTTTTTTTTTGCGGCACCGGGGATTGAACTCACAACCTCGCGCCTGCCAGGGCAGGCGCTTAAGGCACTGAGCCAAACTCCCAGCCCGGGTTTTTCGAGGCAGGGTCGCACTGTGTAGCTCAGGCCGGCCTTGTGCTCGCGTTGTAGCCCAAGCCGGCCTCAAACTCACAACGCTCCGCCTACCTCAGCCTCCCAAGTGCTGGGATTAAAGGTGTGCGCCACCACGCCTGGCTCAACTTTTTAGTTTTAAAAGCAAGCAAGAAAGCCGAGTGTGGTGGTGCACACCTGTGATCCCAGCACTCGGGAGACTGAGGCAGGAGGATCATTGTGAGTTCGAGATCAGCCTGGGCTATAAAGTGAGCTCAAGGCCAGCCTGAATTGCGTAACGAGACCCTGTCTCAAAAAAAAAAAAAAAAAAAAGCAAGCAAGAAATGAATTCCTAGTGCACTATACATTCCCAATGTTAAATTCAATAGCTAAAGTATCATGTTCTCAGACTTCTGCTGCTGATATGCACACATCTCCCCAGTGATTTCCAGCCATTTGGCAAGTGAAATTCAGTGTACGAACTTACCAAATTGTTGAATTGCTCTATCTGCACTCCAGGGTAATTCCAGAGTCATATGAACTCTTCGCCTTTGATTTTTAGCTCTCCGATCCGCTTGTAATGAAATACCCGAACTGGCAGCTTCTGAGATAATAGCAATATTCTAAACCGAATTTAAGAAAAGAAAAAAAAAGACAGAATTACCTCAGCACAAAGACAAGCACAGTAGTGCCCTACACATACAGTCATTCCATAGCCTTCGTTGGTAACAGGATCCCAGCCATAGCTCACCTACAGCTACCTAGAATCAAGATGAGTGCACCCAGTCTCTCTTCCCGCTAAGTGCGGAGATGTGGGCACACTGCACTCCACAGGGTCCGCTGGACAGGTACAAGGTCCAGGACACTTCCTTAAAAGGAAGGGACAAGCCCACCTCTCTGCTGGCTGAAATGAAATGGCTGGATTTGTTTCTGCAGTGCTGAGGACTGAATCCAGGGCCCTCCACATGCTCAGCAAGTACCGCAGCCCTGACCCACATGCCTGACCCTGAGACAGCAATCCTGCGACACAGAAGCAACTTGAAGACAGAGACCCCCGTAACTAAAGAAGCAGGGAAATAGGAAACTGTGGCACCTCCCTATAGTCCAATTTCCTCCAGAGACTGAGGTCAGAGGACGCCCTATGCCCAGGAGAAGGAGACCGGCTTGGAAACTTAAAGAAATCTGTATCTCTATTTAAAAAAAAAAAAAAAGGAGGAGGAGCAAAAGTCTGGCTTTCACGGGGCCATGCCAGCCCTGGTCTATGTACTGAAACATGCACACAAGAGAAACATCAAGCTTGTAAGCCAACTTTCATTTTCACTTGTTTGCTTTTTTTGTTTGTTTGTTTTTGCAGCACTGGGGATTGAACTCACAGCCTCACACCTGCCAGACAGGTGCTTAAGCCACTGAGCCAAACTCCTGGCCCTAGTTTTTTGAGGCAGGGTTGCACTATATAACTCAGGCCAGCCTTGCACTCGTGTTGTAGCCCGAGCCGGCCTCGAATTCACAATGCTTCACCTACCTCAGCTGGGATTAAAGGAGTACGCCACCACGCCCAGTTTTTCACTTGTTTTTTTGAGGTGAGGTTTCCCTATGTACTCCAGACTAGCCCAGAACTCATGATCCTCCTGCCTTAGCCTCCAGTGCTGAGATTACACGAGCAGCACCACACCTAGCTTCTTCCTACTCTTTCAAATATATAACAATAGTTTTATAACTTTATTATTATTATTTGGGGAGGAGATCTCTTTTCTTTTGCGTACTGGGGATTGAACTCACCACCTCACGCCTGCCAGACAGGGCTTAGGCCACTGAGTTAAATCCCCGATCCTATTTTTTGAGAGAAGGTCTCACAAGGTCTCACTATGTAGTTCAGGTCAGCCTTGAGCTCACTGGGTAGCCCAGGCTGATCTCGAACTCACAATGATCCTCCTGCTTCAGCCTCCTGCGTGTTGGGATTAAAGGCATGTGCCACAACGCCCAGGTCTTTTTTTTTTTGGTATCGGGGATCAAACTCACAACTTTGTGCTTGCCAGGCAGGCACCTACGCCACTGAGTTAAATCCCTGGCCTGGGGGGGCGGGGTGAGGGGTCGGGTCTTTTTGAGACAGTTTCACTATGCAGTTCAGGCTGGCCTCAAACTCACAGCAATCCTCCTGCCTCAGCCTCCCAAATGCTGGGATGATAGGCATGAGACACCACACCCCGTCTTACAGAATAGTTTTAAAGATAATGTTAATAATGAGACCTATCAAATGCTCCAGCTGCAGAAGCAGAGAAGTGCTCTAAAACATAAAGCAAAACATGGGTAAAGTGGCCAGACTCTTGCTGTTTGGAAGGGGTGTTACCTATTTTTCAACCAATCTCCTGAGCGAGTAAATGCTGAGAATTACCCAACTCGAGGGAGGAAAACTCCACAGCCCAGCGGGCTGATACTCACATGGTGAGTGGCAGGTGGGGGGTGGGGGGGTTCAGCTGAGCGCCAAGCACTGCGCAGCACACAGGGAGCCAGGGGGCCCCCCGCAGCACCCACACAAACCAAGTCCAGAGCAAGAGCACCTGCAGGTGGCCATGCTCTCCACCGTGCCTGAAGCTCAGAGCCATTAATATAGTGCAGCATGGCAATAAACAAAACAGTGAGATCAGAGGATACTAGTTGCCTCAAGTACTCCTGAGCATCATTCTAGACTCAAAAGGACATGACAGTAAGTGTCATCAGATTTATCACACTTCCTTTTGGGGTTGCTTTCATTTTTGTGATAGGGCCTCACAATGCAGTCTGGGCTGGTGTCAAAACTCAAGATCCTCTTGACTCAGCCACCAGAATAGTTGGGAAGATAGGCAAGTGCCACTATGCCTGACTAAAGCTTCATCTAAACACGCGGAAATCATTCTTCTCCCCGAAAAGCATCCTAGCAAAATATATATACCTTATCTCCATCCATAAACCTTTGTTTTTCCGTAATGTTTAATATTTCCACAGGCACATCAAGCTCAGATCTTGACTCATAAGAGATGCTTCCGTCGTCGTTGCTCACAACCCGTCCCTTGCGGCCAGTCATCTGAAAAGCCAAACAGCATCATGTCGACTCTGGTAACTGACTATGTTCAAGAAACTCAGGACCGCACCCTTCATGGAGGAAATCTTGGTGTTGGCACCAGCTCAGGGACACGGCACTGCAACAGTCCCCCGGAAGAGCTAACATGTGTCCACCATCACACAAGATGCACCCCAAGGGTGGCAATTGAGACCAATGGCTCAGCACACCCAGATACCGGGGACAAGACTTCAACAGCTTCAGAGGAGTAACTCAGTGAAATGAGCGTTCTGAGAGCTACCACAGGAAACCAGCTGGGTTAGTATAATGACACCCAAAATGCCATTCATACCACAGGGTTTGACAACCATTCATTTTATAGGATTTTAAAGTGGCAAAAAATTAACAGGAAGAGACACAGCCCTGATCAGGTAAAGTTTACCTCCGCCACATTCTCAGGGCCACCCAGCTCATCAATAAGTTCATCCAGGGTGTTAGGAGGGAGGTCTTCAGCTAACTTTTCTAGTTTCTCAAGTAGGTCTTTCTTCATTTGCTGGGCCCGCTCCACAGCATCCTGACTCGTTATAAGGCTGTTACTGCTGGAGTTGCTGTTAGCTAGGGAAAGAATATTCATGTGAGTCACTGTACAGGGTGTCTGAGTCATGTAAAAGCCTATTTCCCAGAGAAAGCAAGTTTCTGCATGGATACCTGGTGCACTGTTGGGCGCAGGTGCGATAACTGGTGTAGATGAAAAACTAGGTCGTTTTGATCCAAGACCTGATGCTAATAAGGCACTTTGAATAGAATCTGGATCTATACTTTTCTTCTTTTTTTTATCTTTGTTTTTCTTGTGGTCTTTTCTGATTAACCAAGGATCTGAAAGATAAGGCAAAATGTATGTCAATGATTGCTTAAAATCAACGTGTACCTTCAAAGGCCCTAATCCTTGACTTCCGCAGGAGTACCGGAGACGACACACAGAGACCCCAAATGCTCTGCCACTGAGCTACAGCCCTGACCACAGATTCTCGTTTGAGATAGGGTCTCATGGAGTCAGCCAGACTGGCCTAGAGCTTGTGATTGTCCTGCCTCACCCTCCCAAGGAGCTGGAATTAGAAGTGTCCACTAATGTGTGAGGCACAGCATTGAGCTTTTTTGGTACTGTTAACTCATTTCCTTATAAATCATTACTGACTATAGTAGCCCAATATATCCCAACCAAACACCACTGGGTATCACTCCACATTCTGACTTGAAAAAAGTAACAGTATGAGGGGAGGGAGGGGTGAAGAAGGGGACATATGAAAAATTAAAATGTGTTACGTATGTGCGGCAATTCCCCATGACGAATGTCATCGTGCACTGGAAATATGGACTAACAAAAATAACTAACTGTATGAAACAGATCAGAATCTCACATATAAGACCAAGACAGACCAGCCTAGAGCTCACCACGGATGAGGGTTACAATCTGCATGATCCTTCTCACGGCACAGAACAAAGGCTCTAACCCAACATGCCCTGCCAGCACCCTGGGGCGTTACTGGCCAGCACCCACCCCCAAAGATGTGCTCACCGTCCTCATCATCCTCGCTCGACTCATCTCTAAAGGGGTTGAAATCGTCATCATCACCAGAGCTCATGTTTTTCGAGCTCTCATAGTCACTTTCTTCAACATCAGAGGCGTCGGAGTCACTTCCGCTCTCATCAGAACTGCTACCCGTAAGGCCACCAACTTTTCGTGCTTTTTTAGCTTCTCGACTTATTTCTTCACCTACCCAAGACCCAAAGGCGATCATCAGCTGAAATACAATGTTTCTAAAGCTCCACGATATCACATTTAGTTCAAAACTGATTCAAATGAGATGTGCAGAAAGGATGTAAAAGCAAAAACTCAAGCAAGCACTCTTTAGAATCCCCTAAGAAAGCTCTGTTCAGTGACTAAAGAAATCAAACACCCAATCACAAACTTAAAACTTAGTACAGTCTTCAAGTTTGCAAGTTTCAAAACTGATCCAAAACAGTTAAAACAGAACCCTGGCAGTCATTTAATTGTGTTTTAGGCTGCAAGAAGAGCCTGGATAACTACAGGTTTGCAGTCATGAAAGACGGAAAAAAAACAAAACAAACAAACAAAAAAAACCCAATTCAGCCAAGCGTGGTGGCGCACGCCTTTAATCCCAGCTCTCAGGAGGCTGAGGCAGGAGGATCCTTGTGAGTTTGAGACCAGTCTGGACTACAAAATGAGTTCAAGGCCAGCCTGAACTGCACACTGAGACCCTGTCTCAAAAAATAGGGCTGGGAATTTACCTCAGTGGCCTAAGTGCCTGCCTGGCAGGCATGAGGTGGTGACTTCTATCCCCAGTACAAAAAAAAAAAAAAAAAAAAATCATGAAAACTTTTTTTTCCAAGTGCTGAGGATTTAGGGCCCAACCCATGCTAGGCACTCTAACATGAGTTACATTTCCCGGAACTTACAACCTTGTTTTTTAAAAAGTGCACAAGGTGCTACTTTGAATTACGTTTTTTTGTTGTTGTTGTTTTGTTTTGGTTTTTTTTTTTTTTTTTTGAGGCAGGGTCTCACTATGCAGCTCAGGATGGCACTGGGCTCACTTTGTAGCCCAGGCTGGTCTCGAACTTGTAACAATCCTCCTGCCTCAGCCTCCCAGCACTCAGGGTTTACAGGAGTGTGCCACCATGCCCAGCTTGAGTTATGTTAATATTCAGAAAAAAGATCTAAAAATAACCAAAATTGGCCTGGTGTGGTGGTGCATGCCTTTAATCCCAGCACTCAGGAGGGAGGCTGAGGCAGGATTGTTGTGAGCTCGAGACCAGCCTGGGCTACAAAGTGAGTTCAAGGCCAGGCTAAACTACATAGTGAGACTCCGTTTCAAAAACAGGGCCAGGAGCTGGGCGTGGTGGCGCACGCCTTTAATCCCAGCACTCGGGAGGCGGAGGCAGGCGGAGCGTAGTGAGTTTGAGGCCGGATTGGGCTACAATGTGAGCGCAAGGCCGGCCTGAGCTACATTAGTGTGACCCTGCCTCAAGAAACTAGGGCCGGGAGTTTGGCTCAGTGGCTTAAGTGCCTGTCTGGCAGGCGCGAGGTTGTGAGTTCAAACCCTGGTGCTGGGGAAAAAAAAAAAAACCAGGGCCAGGGATTTAGCGCAATGACCCAAGCACCTGTCTGGCAGGCTCAAGGTTGTGAGTTCGATCCCCAGTACCAAAATAAATAAATAAATAGCCAAAACTAAGAACAGTAAAAGGTTCTAGTATTAATGATATGGTGAGAACCTAATTCAGGAAAGCAAAACATGAACATTTAGTCACCCCCAAATACCACTGATTGTAAGACTGCATTACTTTTTGTGTCACTAAAAAAAATTTTTTTAACTGTATAATAGCCACTAGAAAGACCAGGTACATAGCTCAGTGGTACACTGCCTGCCTAGGAAACGTGAGGTCCTGAGTTCAACTTCTGATGCCAAAACAAAAAAACTGACACCTGCAATCCCAGCACCTCAGCATTCCGGAGGCTGAGGCAGGAGGATCACACCAAGAGTTTCAGGACAACCTGAGCTACAGCGTGAGCTCAAGCCCAGTCTGAACTGTATGTTGAGACTCTGTCCAAAAAAAAAACCAAAACACAATATAATGGCCAACTCATTTTTAAGCATAATAAATCAGTAGAAACATGTATCCAAAATAGAAGAAATAAGGCTAAAGTGTTGGACATTTAGAATACACAGCATCACAGGTCTTTTTATCAATTTATTTTGCACAATGCTGGGCACTGAACCAGGGCCTTGAAAATACTAAGACACAACAGTGAATCTTTTTTTCTCCTTTTTTTTTTTTTCAGTACTGGGGATGGAATTCAGGACCTTGCACTTGCCAGGCAGGCGCCTGTGTGACAGAGAATCTTTACAATGGATTTTGTGAATTGTACCATTTTAGAGAAAAAGAGGTTACAGGGTTAGCATGGGTTTTTTTTTTGCGGCACCAAGGATCGAACTCAGAGCCCCGCACGTGCCAGACAGGTGCTTAAGCTCCTGAGCCAAACTCCCAGCCCTAGTTTTTTGAGGCAGGGTCGCACTATGTAGCTCAGGCTGGCCTTGCGCTCACCTTGTAGCCCAAGCCAGCCTACAACTCACAACACTCCGCCTACCTCAGCCTCCTGAGTGCTGGGATTAAAGGTATGCGCCACCACGCCCGGCTACAGGGTTAGCATGTGAGAAACACAAATCAAACTCCAGTGTATGTTTCAAACTGTCAACAAGGGGAGTGTGCTCCATGTAATCAGGAAACCAACCTAAGCCTCTTTACAGTCCTCTCTACCCAGCTCGAATTGCATAAAAACCAGCTTTGATAAAGAGAGACCCATATTTTAATTGTCATGCATCGTTCATTAGTTATGTGAACCTGGAAACAGTTCTTAACCTCTTAATCTTACTGTGTTTAAATTTTCTGTCTGGAAGACAAAAAATAAGACCTAGTTTCCTAAGGACCTCTGGTGGGTTAAACAACAAACGTATGGCTAAAAACTCCAGTGTCCAGCACCAGTCAACAGCTCGTGTTCTAATTTAAAAAAAGAGGGTTACCTGTGCATTCAAAAGGACACAGGCAACACTGAAAGATACAATGACTTGCTAGTTTAAGAAAAGCAGTTCACTCCCCAAATCCTACTGCTTCAAAGCGCTCACATGCACAGTGTGCCCATCAGCAACTTCGAGTCCTCACCTTTGCGCTTCCTGGTTTTGCTCTCTTTACAAGGGCTCTCTCTGGGTGAACTGTTGGTACTTGGAGCTGTCAGATCGATTCCCAGCAAACTATACAGTTTTTTCCTGTCTGGAGCAGGGAAGTGTTTTTCAATGAGTGACTGCAACACTCCTCTGTAGGAGAGGGACAGTGACAATTACTGCTTCACCTGGCAAAATCACATACTATGGTATATGAATACATTAAATATATCACTTTAAAAGAAACACTTGCTCAACCTTGGAAAGTACAGATAACACTCCTCAAATGCATTTTAATTTTCAAGATAAACCCCATCCCACTGGGGAAAAAATGCAAGCCAAACCATACATGCAATTTTTAAAATTTAAAAAAAAAATTTACATTTTCTAAGTAGCTATATTAAAAAGCAAATAGAAGGCCACAGATGGTGGTGTGCACTTATAATCTAAGCATTCAAGAGGCTGAGGGAGGAGGAGCACGAGTTCAAGGCCAGCCGGAACTGCATAGTGAGACTGCCACAAAATAAACAAGGGTGCAGTGATACAGCTTGGTGGCACAGCGCCTGCCTGGCAAGCACGAAGTTGTAAATTTTGACTTTCAGTACCAAGGTGGAATAGAGAGTGAGGTACAGTGGCACATGTCTATAGTTCCAGCTACTTGAGAGGCTGAGACAGGAGGATCACTTGAGCCAGTATTTAAGCATGGGCAACAGCCAAGACCACCCTGTCTTATCAAAAAAACAAAATGCAGTCCTGGCCCAAAAGACTCACAAAAAAATTATTAAAAAAAAAAAAAAAAAGACGAAGAAAGAAACTGGTGAAACTATAGTAACTTTATTTTTTGAGACAAGGTCTTGCTATGTAGTCTAGGTTGGCCTCGAACTCCATATCTTCACCAGATGTGGTGCTGCATGCCTGTAATCTCAGCACTTGGGAGGCTGAGGCAGGATGATTGCAATGAGTAGTCCAGCCTTGGCTATATAGAAAGACCCTGTCTCAAGGAACCAAAACAGAACAAAAACAAAAGTAATTTCTGGACCTGGGATTTATTTAGCTCAGCAGCACAAGCACCTGCTTGGCAAGTGCAAGATCATGAGTTCAATCCCCAGTACCAAAAAAAAAAAAAAAAAGAAAGTAATTTCCAATTATATCTACCTTCAAAGCAGCACTTAAGTATTCTCAGAGAGGTGATGTGAGCCGGGCGTG
Organism: Dasyprocta punctata; assembly: GCA_004363535.1. NCBI lineage: Eukaryota > Metazoa > Chordata > Mammalia > Rodentia > Dasyproctidae > Dasyprocta > Dasyprocta punctata. Next base: position 14,488 of record RJWM01023010.1, on the reverse strand, counting down.
GTGGCGCACGCCTTTAATCCCAGCACTCAGGAGGTTGAGGCAGGCGGAGCGTTGTGAGTTTGAGGCCAGTTTGGGCTACAACGTGAGTGCAAGGCCTGCCTGAGCTACATAGTGCTACTCTGCTTCAAAAAACTAAGGCTAGGACTTTGGTTCAGTGGCTTAAGCACCTGTCTGGCAGGCGTGAGGTTGTGAGTTCGATACCCATGGCAACAACAACAACAACAAAAAGAGGTGATGTGTAATGGCAGGAACTAGGTTACTAATTTTACTGTCAAAAATAACATTTTTAGCAGTTTTTGAAGATCACTTGCCTTATTTCCAATTTTACATATTTTATGGTATCAAGGCAAACTAGATAGTGCTGCTCTGGAAAACAATGATAATTATACATACATAAACTCAAACTAAACCAGACAGGTTTCCAAGATGTTTAAAGAGTCAAGTACTTCTGTCACTCTATATACAGCAATGAATATTGATAAAACATGTAACCTATTTCAGGGTGATGACATTTCTGTGTTACTGTTTTGTTTGGCTTCGATAGGCTCTCACTATGTGATAAAGGCTGGTCTTCAAATCCCTATGTAGCTCAGGCTGTAATCTCCAATGCTGAGATTACAGGCGTGCACCACCATGCCCAGTTATGTTTTTACTGTTTTCCAGTGGATATAATGTAACTCAGAAAGGCACAGAATGGTAAAAAATTCAAATAAGGAAAACTCTTAAAGATGATACATAGGTGGCCCAAAACGGTGTCAAGAAATGCCAACATGTGAACTAATTAAAGTAAGAAACTCAAAAGTAACATAAAAACATTACTTGGCAGTTGAAACAAAATCATTCAATTCTCCTCCACCTTCTTCCAAGGCTTCTAATGTTCTAGCTTCTCCTGTAGACTGCAGACCAATTACAACACACTGTAAAAAAGAAAGCAAGGTAATTATAAATAAAATATACTTGTTAGCCTTTTTTTTTTTTTTTTTTGGTCTTTTTTGAGACAGGATCTCACTATGCTGTTCAGGCTGGCCTTGAACTCACTTTGCAGCCCAGGCAGGCCTCGAATTCAGTGATTCTCTGATCTCAGCCTCCTGAGTGCTGGGACTCACAGGCATGCACCACCACACCCAGCCTTTTAACCTTTTTGACTTTATCAAATGCATTTTTTAGTAATATAAAAATTCTACAAAAAAACCATTGCATAAAAATTAAGAGTAACAACGGTTAATGTACTGGGTATTATGATCTTAAGACACATTTTATTTATTTATTTGTCTTGGTACCAGAAATTGAACTCACAACCTCGCTCCCTCCAGATAGACACTTACACCACTGAGCTAAATTCCCCGTCTTATTTTTTGAGACAGGGTCTCACTATGCAGGTCAGGCTTGCCTTGCCTCACTTTGTAGCCCAGACTGGTCTCAAACTCACAACGATCCCCCTGCCTCAACCTCCTGAGTGCTGAGATTAAAGGCGTGCCCCACCACACACGGTTCTTAAGACATATTTTAAATATTTATTAAAAATTAAAGATTTTAAAGAGTAACACTAGTATTTTGAAATGCATTTATTTATTCTATATATTTGAGACATGCTTAAAACAGGAAATAGATCACAATAGTGAGCATGACTAACACCCCCGCCATTAGGGATTTATAACCCCTTGTGTTTTAAATGGACACAGTCATCAAAAAGGAAAAAAACCAACAGGGCATGGTGATGCACACTTGCAGTTTTGGTACTCTGGGAGGCTGAAGCAAGATCTCAAATTTGCCACCAAGAAGGTGGCACATAAGTGTGATCCCAGTAGTTGGGAGGCTGAGGAAGAAGGATGGCCACGAGGCCTGCTAGGGCTACACAGTGAGTTCAAGGCCAACCTGAACCACATAGGAGGGCCCTGTCTCAAAAAGAACAAAAAGATGATCTCAAGTTTGAGTCTGGTCTGGGCAGCTTAGCAAGACCCTGTGCATCAAAATAAAAACTCTCTTAAAAAAGGGCTGGAGGGGCCGGGGATTTATCTCAGTGGCATAAGTGCCTGCCTGGCAGACACCAGGTTGTGAGTTCGATCCCTGGAAACAAACAAACAAACAAAAAATGGCGGGAGGCCAGGGATGTCGCTCAGTGGCACAGCACCTGCCTGACAAGTACAAGGTCCTGAGTTTTGATTCCTGGTATCCAAAAAAATTTAAAAAGAAAAAGGGCACACCTGTAATCCCAACCCTTGGGAGACTGGGACTGAGACAGGATGATCACTATAAGCTAGCCTGGGCTACATAGTGAGTTCAAGGCCAGCCTGAACTACACAGTGACACCTTGTCTCAAAAAATAAATAAATAAATAAATAGGCTACAGAAGTGTCTTAATACAAAAGCCTTGGGCTCAATATCTAGTGTTGTTTGTTTTTTTCCCCAATCTCCAGTTTGAAAAGGCTGGTGAGTACAGTACAGTGCCCTCGGGAGAGAGGGAGGTTGGCTTCAGGCAATTCCTATCAGTGCATCCATGGTTATCTGTGGTAATGGCCAAATTGGAGTGGTACTTATTTTGCCATGCCTTGATCTAAATAGTCAATGCTTTTATAATTTTTAAAAATACATTTTAAAATCTTACTACATTAGTCTTTTTGTAACTATCCTTTATAAAAACTTAACTTCCTAAGAGTAAAACCACCTACAAACACATCGTAAGCAAAAATAATCTCTGAATGTAGCCGGGTGTGGTGGCGCACGCCTTTAATTCCAGCACTTGGGAGGCTGAAGTAGGAGGAGCGTTTTGAGTTCGAGGCCAGTTTGGGCTACAACATGAGCGCATGGCCAGCCTGAGCTACATAGTGCGACCCTGTCTCGAAAAACTAGGGCTGGAAGGTTGGCTCAGTAGCTTAAGCGCCTGCCTGGCAGGCGTGTGGTCGTGAGTTCGGTCCCCAGTGCTGCAAAAAAAAAAATCTCTGAATGAGTTCTGCAACTTACTTTTCCATTCTTGATTTCTTCGCGGGCTAGCTGCACAACCCTCTTAACTTTGGATGCTATGCACAAGTACTTGAAAAATCTCTGGTGCGCAGACCAGAACTGGCCCCACATGGACTTTTTCATCCGCTGCTCAGCGTCAATCAGGTCCGCGGCCTGCTGAAACCGCTCCCTGGCGATGACCCACTATAGACAAAGTCGACAGCACACGTTCCATCTCTGAGTAAAGTTACTTTAAAATGACCTCCAATGAAAATAACAGTAAACTGGAGAGCCCTAAACAATTGTTTATACAACGGTCACACAGAGTCATCTTAAAATTTTTACTACCTAAGGCAGTCATTTTAGAAAATACAGTTACATACAATGTCATTTTGAGAACTACATCACTCAAGTAAATGGCTATTTTTTCAATGGATCACTTTAACCTAGTGAAAATTGGAAATTTTGGAAATTAAAGATATTGGTTAAGAGGCCTATCACGTGGTAATCTTCCTGTCATTTCACAGCAGAAATGTATTTCTATGAGCTGACAGACATTACATTGAACAAAACCTACAAACATTATCAGTACATTAAAGACATTAGGAACTAAGAAACACTTCTCACCAGCTTGACTGCTTTGTTATACATTTTAACATAGTTCTGAGAAAGAAGAACTTCCTCAATTTTGAAGGTCACTCCAGTAAAACTCAGCTGTCGGGCTATGTACATTCCTCTAAGCTTCATATCCATAGCAACTATTTCCATGGCACCAACGCCCCTGAAGAAAATTAAAACACACAGTAACAATCAAGAAGTGAAGCAGGATTTTGATCCACACTGTGGGGTTCAGCAGTAACACATCTTTCCCAGGGCTAACGAACATGCATGCATCACAGGCTGCATTACCTGCGCTCCACCGCTTGAATGAAATCACTGAACTCTCTGAACGGAGTTCCCTCACCCCAGATTCCAAGGCGGTTCATATAGGCCATGTTACGTGGTTCCGAAGCACCTGGAAAATCCCCAAATATATTATAGCTGCAAACAGATTTTATATCCATTTTTTAAATTAAATAATACTTACCAGTGGCACTCGCATAAACAACTCTGGCTTTGGGCAATTTGTTCTGAAGCTCCAAAACTGCTAAGCCTGTCTTGGTGGGTTTTGAAGAACCAACAGGACATAAGTTTTTTGCTTTATGACATTCATCAAACACGATCTGTACAGACTGAGTTAAGGAATATATCTTATCAGCAGGAAATATCTACCTATTTTTTAGGAAGAATTAACTTCTAGTTCCCTGAACCTTCTGATGGCTTCTTCTTTACACACATAAAGAAAGCCTTCCAGGTGCCTCTCCCACACACCAACTCCCCCACCCCAGCCTGCTGGCAGACTCGACTGGTACCATATTTATCTTAGCCGGGCATTTAATTTCCAACTAGAATGCAGCTATGGGTTCTCTGCAGCAAGAAGTGTCCACCACAGATTATGCTGGGAAAAAAAACTGTACATACCAGTACAAGTTGTGACTGGGAACCAACTTCACCAGCATTTCACAACATGATATGTTTCATCCAGGATAATATAGGATAAACTGTCAACAATACATTTCAAAATCACACAACAACATTCCTTTCACTTGATGTCTCCATGCTGTTATGGTTGATATACTGTGTCAACTTGAGCAGTTTAGAAGTTTAACAGACATTCAGCAGGGAGCCAGGGTTCTTACTTTGTAAACATCCTCATCCTATGCAAGAGGAGGGCAAGGAGATTTTGTGAGTGCTATATCTGCCCTAGGGAGAGCTGGGTGGCCTGCATATAATATGAGGGAGAAGAGGCTTGTTTTCCCCCCTTTTGCTCTGGCTCTATCCCCCTTGAAGTGTTGTCTCAGTGCCACACAAACCTGCCCTGGAGTCAGCTGATTATGCACTGAAACCTCCACAAACTGTAAGCTAAATAAACCTTTCTTTCCCTGATTTTGGGTGTCAGCAACAAGAGAAAAGTAACCAAGACAGATGCCCTGCCATTTACTATGAACACCCAAGTTACCACACTCAACATGGTCTCACCTATTCATCTTTTCCTAAACCAGTCTATCTTACAAAAACTGAATCAACTTTCTAGTCCTCTGGGAATCTAATAATGAAAACTCCCATCCCAATAATCTGTTCATCTAATCCTGGGACTGTCCTTTGCCAAAAGTAGGTCCTTTTATACTTTTATGCCATTAAAAAAATAGAAACAGTTGTCGTAAAGGATACCACTCCATCAAAGTCGTCACCACACCAATGCAGAAGTTGTTTTAACCGAGTTTTATATTTACCACCGGATTGGCTTTCCCCAATAAGGGAGGAATACGTAGCAAAAATAACACCCTTTTTCACACTCCCATTATGTTTGGAAGAAATTTTTCCATATTTAAACTAAAAGCAGAAAAGACAAGACTGTAATGAGTGTGGGAAATATTTATCTGAGCCAAAGTTTCATAGCAGGACCTCTAACTGGATAGGCTGATATTAGGCTGAAAACAGTCAAAATGCTAAGATACAACACAAAATTTCTTTTACTCACGCATACACACATGCACACATTATAATATAAGGATGTACTTTTCAAAGTCTCAAGACCCAAAACATAAAAACCAAACACACCTTAAGAAAGAAATCACAATACTTACTCCACAAATATTTACTATGCACTTACTATAGCAAAGCACTCTGATTAAATTCTGAAAGAGTATTAGTTACTATATCCACCCCCCTTGATTACACTGCTCAGAAATAAGAAATATTAGCTGGGCGTGGAGGCACACGCCTTTAATCCCAGCACGCGGGAGGCTGAGGTAGGAGGAGTGTTGTGAGTTCGAGGCCGGCTTGGACTACAACGAGAGCGCAAGGCTGGCCTGAGCTACACAGTGCGACCCTGCCTCAAAAAACCAGGGTCGGGAGTTTGGCTCAGTGGCTTAAGCACCTGACAGGCGCGAGGTGGTGAGTTCAATCCCCAATGCCACAAAAAAAAAAAAAAAGAAAAGAAATAAGAAATATTTACAGGTCTTACCTGCGTGGTTTCAGTTTTAAACAGGTCATACACGATCATTCGAAACAATTTTAACCTAACAAACCACTCAGTAGGACAATGACCCAACTCAGGACTCACAAGGAAAGTAGATTTGCAGTTACTGATCTTGCAGAAAGGCATTTATAGGAACTGAGTTTTACCTTTATAACTAACACAGTGTGTCAGTAAAAACTTCCTAAATGAACATCAAGAGTCTAGGCACATTAGACTGTGTTTTAGGCACCAACACCCGTTTTCTTCTTACCAACTGTTCTGCCATGAACACAGGTACATGCACTCAAGTCCATGAGCCAGAGGAATATGAAACCGATCTCTAATGTGTAAGTCCCTGCACAGAATTTGGTGCCCTACAGTGACAGGAACAATCCCTCTACACACTGAACCCAAACAGCCACATAAAAGTAGATGAGAAACTAAGACAAAATAACGAAAGACTGAAAGAGCAAATTCCATGGCAGCAGGGTCAATGCCCACTTTGCTTGCTGACTAAACAACCACTGCCTGGCACGGTACTTGGCACACAGTAATACACACACCAACAGGAGTGGCCGCACTTGCCACGCTCTCTTTGGAGTAACACACTGAATCCTCATAACAACCTTACAAAGTAGAAACTATTATTCCTACCTCAAAGATGAGTTCACTATTTACTCAACCAAGTAAATAGGAAGTTTTCATACCTTATTTAATGAGTGGACCAAAATGTTTTTTGCTCCAATATCCCTCAAATCTCTTTCAGCATCATACTTTAAGTCATTTGAAACACTGAACCTGTCATAAAAAGAAAAAACGAACTAAATCCAAATTACGTTACTCTAGTAGAATTCAGGAATGATGCCAGGTTTTGACACTTAAAAGAAAAAATACCCATTCCATTAAACCGAATCCCACATGCCAAACTGTTCACAAATGAAGCCTTCCACAGCCAGTTCCCAACACTTACCACAATGCTCTCTTTCTACTCAACAAATAGTTTTCATAGATGATTCCTGCTATTGTTCTGCCTTTTCCTACACCAGCACCATCACCTATTAAGAAGCCAGCACGATCGCCATTAGGTAGGAATGTTTCGTGTTGCTGAAAAAAAAAGAAGACAAGTAACTAATCCTTCTTTTTTTTTTTAGCGGCACCAGGGATCGAACTCACAACCTCGTGCCTGCCAGACAGGCGTTTAAGCCACTGAGCCAAACTCCCAGCCCTTCCTTCTTCATTTTGATTAATCTTTCATACATAGTTTCAGGAATATACCTCACCTTTTGCTATATAAATGCCATAAGATCGGGCCTTTAGTTAATGTGGATACTATCTGCAGTTTTACTATACATTCTTTCCTGCTACCCTCCCTTGCACCAAGAAATTTCTAATTCTTTTGAGACAGTGTCTCACTATGTACAGGCTGGTCTTGAAGTCACTATGTGGCCCAGGTAGGCCTCAAACTCATGGCGATCCTCCTGCTGCAAATTTGAAGAATTCGTAAACTGCTGAGAAGCCTTCCATACTCCTTTCAACACTTACACAATCAAATACTAACCTATACATCATGCATAATTATGGGAGATAATAGATTATTTGGGTCATTACTTATTTTACAGAATGAAGTATGATCAAAATCTGAGAAAATAGGTGTTAATTCTAGTTTACTTTTTTTTTTGGTATCAGGGATTGAACTCTCAACCTCACACTTGCCAGGCAGGTGCATACGCCACTGAGCTAAATTTCCAGCTCTTAGTTTACATTTTTTTAAAACCTTCTACAATACCCCACACAGCAAGGTAATGCCAGGTTATTCAATCACTGCCAACACTGCAGGTAGTCAAATCATTCCAATTGAGGGAAGAGGGGATCCCTATAAGTATATTTTTATCTGAGGAACATCTTGCCAAGAATGGAATTGTTAGGTTAAAAGATACATACGGCCAGGTGTGGTGGCACACACCTGTAATCCCAGCACTCAGGAAGCTGAGGCAGGAGGATCATTGTGAGTTCAAGACCAGCCTTGGCTGCATAGTGAGACCTTGTCTCAAAAAGATAAAAAAAGCTGGGTGTGGTGGTGCATACCTATAATTGCAGCACTCGGGAGGCTAAGGCAGTAGGATCGTTTCAAGTTCAAGACCAGAATGGGCTATACAGTTGAGTTCAAGGCCAGCCTGAACTGCATAGTGAGACCCTGTCTCAAAAAAATTAGGGCCGGGGATTTAGCTCAGTGGTGTAAGTGCCTGCCTGGCAGACATGAGGTTGTGAGTTCGATCCCCTGTACCAAAACAAAACAAAGACCAAAAAAAATTTATATATATACATACATGTATGTGTATATATATATGTTTTTAATTGTTCTCTTATCATCTTTCATTTTGTTCTTTAAATTATTTGCATTTTGGGGTTCTCATGTAAGCGAAACCATGCAATATTTAATCTCTCCTATGTCTCATTTATTTCACTTAGCATTCTGGTTTTGAGATCTATGCATTTTCCTTCAAATGACTCAACTTTACTCTTCTCTGGCTGAATAGTACTCCCTTTTGTATATATACTATATTTTCTTCATCCATTTAGCTGCTGACAGATACACTGACTTTCGTAATTTAGGGATTCTGAACATGGGTAGGCAGGTATCACTGTATTTTTATTTTTAACTTTTTTTACATTGCATATTATCATATTCACAGCAGTTGTTTAGGGTATAAGATATAGACGTGAAACATTGTCCACAAAATTATTAGCACAAAACTTTTCCCTCAATAAATCAAGAGAAACCACCTATGTGACTCTTTTTTTTGTTATAACTGCTGTATTATTTTCAAAAAAAATTTCACACATTACAAATGAAATCTGAAAATGACCTTGTGAAAACTTTTCACTCAAAATTATTTTTCTTTAACTAATTTTTTATATATAGATTTTCTTTCAGTTCGTCACACAAGTGCAACAATGCGATGGTTACATATGTGTGACTTATTTAGTTCACTGAAAAGTATATTTTCAGCACTCATCCATTTAAGAGTGAAAATGTCTAGTTTATCATTCTTTATAGCTGAGTAGTATTCCATTATATAGAAATACCACATCTTTTTTGTCCATTGCTCAGTCAAGGGGCATTTAGGTTGTTTCTAAGATCTAGCTATTATGAACTGGGCAGCTACAAACATAGGTGCACATATATCACTGTGGGAGGATGTTTTTAATTCTTTTGGGAAGATACACAGAAAGGGAATAGCTGGGTCAAATGGGACCTCCACTCCTAGTTTTTTGAGGAATCTCCACACTGACTTCCACAGTGGCTGCACCAGCCTGCATTCCCACCAGCAGTGGAGAAGGGTTCCTTTTTATCCACAGCCCCTCCAGCATTTGTTATTGGTTGACTTCTTAATACTAGCCATTCTTTCTGGGGTGAGGTGGAATCTCAGTGTTGTTTTAATTTGCATCTCTCGAATGACCAGTGCTGTTGAACATTTTTTCACATATTTATTTGCTGTTTTACTTCTTCACCTGACAAGTGTGTATTCATCTCAGGTGCCCATTTTTGGATTGGGTCTTTAAATCTTAGAGGACTGATTTTTTTAAGTTCTTTATACGTTCTTGATAGTAACCCTTTATCTGAGGCAGAGCTGGCAAACACTTTCTCCCACATTGTGGGTAGTCTCTTCACACTGTTGGTGGTTTCTCTTGAGGTGCAAAAGCTTTTCAGTAGGATGAGATCCCATTTGTTGATTCTTTGCAATAGTTCCTGTGCAGTCTGGCTTTTAGTCATAAAGTCTTTGCCTACACCAATGTCTTCAAGAGTTTTACCTACTCTATCTTCCAGCAGATTTAATGCTTCTATTTCAATGTTGAGATCTTTAATCCATTTAGATTTTAACAGTACATGGTGAAAGATATGGGTCCAGTTTTAATCTTTGCCATGTGTAAGGCCAATTTTTCCAACATCATTTATTAAAAAGGCTATCTTTCTTCCAGTGAATGTGTTTGGCACCTTTCTCAAAGATAAGGTAGCTTAGGGTGTCTGCAGTTGGTTCTGGATCTTCTAATCTATTCCACTGATCTTTGGGTCTGTTTTTTTTTTTTGCCAGTACCACACTTTTTATCACAGTATCTTTAAAGTATAACTGCAGGTCAGGAATTGTGATGCCCCATCTTGTCTTTGTTGCCCAGGATCACCTTTGCTATTCTAGGTCTCTTCTGTTTCCAGATGAATTTTAGAATTGTGTTCTTTAATTCTGTAAGATATGTTATTGGTATTTTGATTGGGATTGCACTGGATCTGTGTAAGTTATGGAAGTATGGCCACTTTGACTATATTGATTCTTCCTACCCAAGAGCATGGGATCTCTCTCCATCTTCTAATATCCTCTTTAATGTCCTTTCTCAGAGTACCATAGTTTTCAGTATAGAGGTCTTTTACATCTTTTGTTAGAACCTAATTAGATCCTATTTAGATCCTAAATATTTCATTTTTTGGATGCTATTGTAAAAGGTATTGCTTCCCTCATTTCTCTCTCAGTGAGATTGTTATTCGTGTACAAGAATGCTATTGATTTATGACTACTGACTTTGTAACCAGCTATATTGCTAAATGTGCTTCTTAAATCAAGAAGTCTGTTGGTGGAATTTTTGGGATCTTCTAGATAGAGTATCATGTCAACTGCAAATAATGCTAGTTTAGCTTCTTCCTTTCCTATCTTTATTGCTTTTATTTCTTTCTCTTGTGTAACTGCTCTGGCTAAAGTTTTCAGAACTTATGTTGAATAAGAATGGAGAGAGTGGACATCCTTGTCTTGTTCCTGATTTTAGAGTGAAAGCTTCAGTTTTTGTCCATTTAGTATGATGTTGGCTGTAAGTTTGTCATAGATAGCTTTTATCGGCTTGAGATAGAGACCATCTGTTCTAATTTTCTGCAGAATTTTTATCATGAATGGGTTCTGGACTTTGTCAAAAGCTTTTTCTGTATTTATTGAGATAATCATATGACTTTTATCCTTGGCTCTGTTAATGTGATCTATTACATTTATGGGTTTACATATGTTGAACCATCCCTGCATCCCTGGGATGAATCCTACTTGATCATGGTGTACAATCTTTTTGATGATTTGCTGCAGCCTATTTGCCAGTATCTTATTAAGAATTTCTGCATCAATGATCATTAGGGAGACTGGCCTATATTCGCTTCCTTAGTTGGCTCCTTCTCTGGTTTGGGAATCAGAGTAAAGCTTGCTTCCAAGAATGAATTCGGGAATACTGCTTCCCTTTCAATTTCATTAAAGAGTTTGCGAAGTAGTAGGGTTAAGTCTTTACTAAATTTCTCACAGAATTCAGCAGTGAATCCATCAGGGCCTGGGCTTTTCTTTCTTGATAGTGTATTTTTAAATTTTATACAATTTCAATTTCATTAAAGAGTTTGCGAAGTAGTGGGGTTAAGTCTTTACTAAATTTCTCGTAGAATTCAGCAGTGAATCCATCAAGGCCTGGGCTTTTCTTTCTTGATAGTGTATTTTTAAATTTTATACAAAATATATGTACATATAAATACAAATGCATATAAATACAAAAATGCTACAGCATTTGCCATTTCCACTGGAAATACACTCTATCTCTTACATACTGTCTCATTTTGTAACACATAAAACTTCTACTTAAAAAACACATCCAGGCCAGGCATGCTGGCACACGCCTTTAATCCCAGCACTCGGGAGGCTGAGGCAGGAGGATCCTTGCGAGTTCGAGACCAGCCTGGGCTACAAAGTGAGTTCAAGGCCAGCCTGAACTGCATAGTGAGACCCTGTCTCAAAAAAAATAGGGTCGAGGATTTAGCTCAGTGGCTGAAGCGCCTGCCTGGTAGGCTTGAGGTTGTGAGTTTGATCCCAAGTACCAAAACATAAGTAAATAAATAAATAAATAAACACATTCAGAAAGTTTTCCACGCAAGGAAATATTTTGTTTGAATTAAAACTACTTTATATGGACCAACATAAACCAATGACTATTGTACAGAATTATGTGCGCTGCTTACCTGGGCTGCATATGTAACTGCCTCAAGCTGTAACGCGGATAACCAGCCACTGTCGATGGTTTCTTCAGAGATGGATGTTTTGTACCAAACATCAGGAGGGGTGACACTGGATAAAGAGCTCGTTTCCACTACAGCATCTGGATGACGCAGGCCAATTTTTACTATATGAAAAATTCAAAAACACTTCATTTATTTCATTCCACTAACATTTCGAATTTAATTTTAAGATACTGCAAGATTTTTCCTATGACACAGAAAACATCTGAGGGACTATTCACTCTGAGCCTCCATAAAGTTATATACAGCCCTGAGGATGTAACTCAGCAAGAGAACACTCGACTTCTATCCACAAAGCTCTGGGTTCAAACCCTAGCACCACAAAAAAAATCTTTGTGACTGCAAAGTACTCCTTAAATGTGACTAAAATGATTTAACAACTACATACAGCTGTATCATACAAAGACTTGCTGATAAAAGTATCTATCAGAGCATCTTGGGAGGATCCCAAGAGCCTACAAATGGGAGCCCTACCTAGAAAACAAAGAGACTGTATTTTTTTTTTTTTTTTGGTGGCACCAGGGATTGAACTCACAACCTCACACCTGCCAAACAGGCACTTAAGCCACTGAGTGAAACTCCCAGCCCTTGTTTTTTGAGACAGGGTCACACTATGTAGCTCAGGCCAGCCTTGCACTTGCGTTGCAGCCCAAGTCGACCTCAAACTCACAATGCTCCTCCTACCTCAGCTTCCTGAGTGCTGGGATTAAAGGGAGACTGCATTTCAAAACAAAAATAAAGTAATAAAGCAGGGCATGTTGGCACACACCTGTAATCCCAACACTTCGGAGGTTGTTGTGAGTGTGAGACCAGCCTGGGCTACAAAGTGAGTTCAAGGCCAGCCTGAACTGCATAGTGAGACCCTGTCTCAAAAAAACAAGGGCCGGGAGTTTCACTCAGTGGCTTAAGTGCCTGTTTGGCAGGTGTGAGGTTGTGAGTTCAATCCCAGGTACCAAAATAAAAAAGGTAAAAGATAAAAATACTAAGTTCAAGCACGTTGGCATGTTCTTGCAATCCCAGCACTCGGGAGGTTGAGGCAGGAGGATTGACAAAGAGTTCAAGGCCAATGGGGGCTACATAAGCAAATTCAAGGCCAGCTTGGGCTATACATCAAGACCCTAACTTAAAAAAAAAAAAAAAAGCTGGGTGTGGTGGTACACGACTTTAATTCCAGCACTCGGGAGGCTGAGGTAGGAGGAGCAGTATGAGTTCGAGGCCAGTTTGGGCTACAACGAGAGTGCAAGGCTGATCTGAGCTACATAGTGTGACCCTGCCTCAAAAAACTAGGCCCAGGAGTTTGGCTCAGCGGCTTAAGCACCTGTCTGGCAGGTGCAAGGTTGTGAGTTTGATCCCCGGTGCCACGAGAGGGGAAAAAAAAAAAACCGGGCTGGTGATTTAGCTCAGAGACATAAGCGCCTGCCTGGCAAGCTCAGAGTGTGATCCTTGGCACCAAAGAGGAAAAAAAAAAAAAAAAAACCCACCTAAATTCATACATGAGGTTTTCCAGAAATGAAGACCATAACTCACTGTCCCAGACTACAGTTTTATTTAAATGAGTTATTCATTTCGTAAAAGTTCACAGTATATTTTCACTTTGAAAAGAAAATCATAGCGTAAAATTAAATGGCAACTAATTCCCCAAAATGTACAACGTGAAAAATTTTAAATAGTGACCAGCAAACTTTTTCTATAAAAGGTCAAGCAGTTAAGTGTTTTCAGCTTCACAGGTCACCCAGTCTTATTTCATAACTACTGAACACCGTTATTACAGTACAAAGGCAATCACAGGCCATGTTCCAATAAAACTTTATTTGCTAAGACAGGCAGTACATGCAGACCCTGTGTGCTGACCTCTCTCTGGTTTGAAGGGTCAGAGACAAGCTCAACCCTTTAATCCCAGTAAAAAATTACTGCAAAGGGAAAAAACCAAGAAGCCAAGCTACATTCCCAGCACCTTTAAATTTTTGAGACAGCTCTCCCTAAAGGTTTTTTGCCCAGGCTGACCTGAAACTTATGATTCTCCTGCACCTGCCTCCAGAATAACTAGAACTACAAGCATATGCCCACATTCTGGCTCTAAAACTTTTTTTTTTGAAACAGTTCAAGTTGGGCTTAATCTCACTATGTAGTGGAAGCTAGCCTTGAACTCAGGCAATCTTCCTGCCTTAGTCTCCAAGTGCTGGGATTACAGGAGTGCATCACCACATCTAGCTCTAAAACTTTTTTTTTGGTACCAGTAATTGAAATTTCAACCTCACATTTGCCAGGCAGGTGTTTTGCTGCTGACCCACTATACCCCCAGCCCCTCTAAAACTTATTTTAAATGACAAAAAAGTTACAGAATCTTGGGGTCTTTACAAAGTTGATAAAAAATTTTAGTTTTTTTTTTTTTTTTTTTT
>RJWM01023009.1:0-32807 GCA_004363535.1 Dasyprocta punctata | reverse complement strand
GTTCAGCAGTGGCCAGGTTAAAACGTTAACAAAGGACATTGCAAGTATATTTAAATTTACAAATACAACAAAATGTTCCTTGGAACCCTAGGATGTTTTGCTTTCACTGTAAAACAGTTCTCTCCAGCAACTGGAGTCACAGTTTAAAATGGTGAATGGCTCCCATGCTGTGGACCTTGAGGGGCTTTCTCCCGAGTGTAGTGATACGGTGTCTGGGCATCACTGTGGGCTCCTCCCCAGGGAAACCTGCAAGGGGTTATTTAAGTGAACAGTCCCAAAGAGTGAAAGGTGCACAGTGTAGAAAAGGAGAAGTGCTAACTTGAGAAAACACAGGGTAAGTGCCCTTTCTGTTGACTTAAAAGATGTCTGACTTATAATGAATGTAGAAGACGAAAGGACTGATAGAGTCTCGGAGCAAAGCATAAGTTTGGGGGAAGGTCTGAGAGAGTCAGGGCCCTGAGGCAGCAGGAGAAAGCCCGCACCCGAGCCCAGGGATGTGAGCTAGAAGCCATGTCTCCGGTGATGCGAGCGATGCCCTCTGACCCGACCATCGCTGTGATTCAGGGCGTCCATTCTGCCTGCAGAGCCCACACCTGGACCATGCTGCCTTGCCTCCTACAGCCCGTGACAGAGTCCTTCTGTCACATCCCCATTAGCGTGGCAGTGCTCCTTCAGGGCAGCCTACAACACTGCCAAACCCTTGGCCATTGTCCCAGCTGGGCCATGAAGCCCGAGTCCCCAGCCACTGCACCAGCTCACGAGAGTCTCCTGACCCCTTTCCTCTCAGCATAGTTAGCGGACCAGCTCTCCAGCAAGCCTCCCACATCTGATCCAACAGCTTTAAAGTGTGAGTTGGATGAGCCTCGACTTCAAGCCAGAATCATGACTTATCTGCAGCAAGATCAGGCCGACTGAAGCAAGCATGGAAACCTGAGCACATTCGGGCTTATGGGCCCCCTGGAATCCTCTTCTCCATTGTTGAGGGGGCAGGGAGTTGTATCTTTTGAGAACTAAAAGTTGAGGACCAAATGCAGCTGCTTCAGAATTGCTGGGGTGAGCACTTCATCCTCAAGGGTGTTTGCTGACGAGGTGCATTGAAAAGAGGGGTCACTCTTCCTGGTCACTGCACAAAATAGCATCCCAAATTGGTGGCACCCTGAACTCAGGAGTCACACATAGGACCCAGTGGCAAAATTTTGGTCCCAGCAGTTTAATGAATGAGAGTTTGCATGTCTAAAGTTGTGCTCTTTAGTGTAGCTGTCAGAAACCTCAACTTCCAGCTGGTTGCAGGTATCCAGGAAGAAGTCAGCTTGGCCCTGCTGGACCACACGCTGTGTAACCCACTGCATACAGAGAGCTTTGGGCCTTGGCTACTGTCACTGCCTGTGACCTGGGTGATTACCGTGCAGGCTGAAGAGCACCTTTGCAATGATCACCCCAGTGGAGATGCCTCATATAATATCTGCCTCGTCCAAACGTTGCATGCAAAAGGAGCAGGACTTGAAACCCCGTAAGCACTGCTTTCAGAACAAAGAGAGATTCTGATGGAGAATGAAGAACAGGAAGAGAAAAAAGAAAACAAAAACAAAAAACTCTGAATTCCACCACACAATACTAATTGAGAATTTGGTTTAAGGATATTGAAAAATTTTTTTTTGGTGTCAGGAATCAAACTCAGGACCTTGCACTTGCCAGGCAGGTGCTTATGCCACTGAGCTATATCCCCAGCCTAATGTTATTAAATTTTAAGAAGGATGGTAATCAAACACTTTATAGCAAATAAATGATGGATAAAGCAACCCAATTTGAGAACAGGTTTTCTAGAACCTGTGCACTCTGAGGTGTGTATAACCAGTCCTCCTCTCCTGTTCACCATGACCCCAGCTGCCTGCCCCTCCCTGCCGTCAGTGTTAATAACCCCAACTGGTTGCTAAACTCTGGTTGAAACCCTGAATACCATGGTGAATGTTAAGCCCTTGTTTTCTAAATAGAAACTGAAAAAACCTGTAAGTTCTAGTGAGTTGTTCAGTGGCACACACTTAAGTTTCCATCTGAGCTGTATCACAGCCTAAGTTCTCACCATTGTGTCTCCTTCTGGTTTGGATCCCAGTGAACACAACACCCACACTTGTTCAGGACGATGGCACCTGACCTCAGTGTGTCCTTTCTGGCTGCTTAGCTTCCCGTGGCAGCTCCTGCCAGCGCTCCTTGTGCTGTCCCTGCTGCTGTACCTGCTCACAGTGCTGGGGACTCTGCTAGCGAGGGTGCTGTCTGCAGTGAATGCCTGCCACACACATCCATGCACCTACTGCCTGCTTTCTCCATCTCCAAATTTATGCTCAGGGTGACAAGCAAAGCTCATCTACCTGCTGAGCCTCCACGGCTGTGTGACATGTGTGACACAAGCTCATCACATGTTCTTCAGCCTTAGCTACACTCAGCCCTTCTTCATGGTTGTAAGATCAGCACACTGTGTGCCTTTTCATGGCCCATGTTACACTATGTCCACTGGCCCCTGTGGCTAGGACTAGCTTGGGGCTTTGCCATGAAATATTGTGGCTTAAATCTACATATTCTCTCAAAGTGTCATATGCTTATAGATGGGGCCTTTGGAGGTGAGTAGCTCATGGTGATACTGGATTAGTCCTCTCATGGGTTTACAGCTGGGTATGGTGGTGTAATGCTTGGTAGGAAGAGGTGGGTCACTGTGGGTGTGGCCTCAAAGGGTGTCTGTCTATCACTCCTGCCTTGTTGGCTCACTGCTTCCAATGCCATGCCATGAGCAAGCTCCCTGTGTGCTATGCCCCTCTGCTATCCACTCTGACTTGGAGCCCAGCAAGTATGGGTGAAACCTCTGCAAACCGTGAACCCAAATCCTCCATTCCTCCTTTCAGTTTTAGGTGTTGTGTACTGGGTCTCAGTGCTTAGAAAGTAACACATACAGTTTTTATTCTGTATGCTTTTCATCAGAACAGTACTTTTGCACCTTTTCTTGTGTGAGTCTAACTGGAACTCGATGTTGTCTGCCACATTTCACAATCAACGTCAAACTTTAATGAGGAGAAATTGTGGTCAGCATGTGTCACATGTCTTTGGTGATTCGGTTGGCATTGTGTTCCCTGTGGGTGCTGTGGCTGCCATCGGAAGGATCCAGTCCACTGAGGGGCAGCAGGTGTCCTTCTTCTCAAGTGCAGTTTACCTTCCTGTGGTCGGAAAAGCACCCAGGCTCTTCCTTTGCCATTTCCTTCTCTCCCAGTGCAGGGAATAACAGAGGCTCCTTGAAAAGCCCTGCACACTGCAGTCCCAGTGCCCTCATATCCAGCCTCAGGGACAAGGATCAGAGCAGCGTGGTGACGGCCTTACACGTGGGACTCCTACCTCACAGGATTGTAGTCTAGAGGTGTTTTAGTGGTGATGCTGTGGTCTCCACATTTCTTTTCCATCCATCTGTCCTTTCAGCTTCTCACACTGCCTCCCTGCCTTCCTTCCTTTTTTATTTTTGTTTTCTTCAGTATTATTATTATTATTGTGATTTTGTGCACAGTTTCACTATACAGTTCACACTGGCCTTGGACACAGTATGTAGCCTGCGCAGACCCCAAACTCATGGCAATCCTCTGCTCAGCCTCCTGAGTGCTGGGATTATAGGTCTGTGCCACCACATCTGGCTTCTTCTTTAATTTTTTCATTCCTTCTTTTCAGAGATTTAGAGGAACTTAGAAGCTCTTGGGATATAACCCACACGTCCGGCCCTGTGCAGTATTTGATGTGTGTTCTCATTGTCCCTGTGCTGTGACAGGCTGCTGAGAATAGCCACAGGAAGCGTGGCCCTACTGTGCACTGCCAAGGCCATCATGGGTTTATTATCACTGCCTCACATTGGGAATTTAACATGGATAATGCATTTCACCTTCACAAGATTCAAGTGTATGGCAGCTCTACCTTTTGAAGGAGGAACTTCTAAGGTGCTTAGGATTTGGTACAGAAATGACTGCAAGGGGCAACTGAGGTGTGGGCTTAAAAGAAATAGCTTTTAAGAATGAATGGATCCTAGCGGTCGTTAGGCACAGAGCAGACAGGGGCTCCATTCAGCTGGGATGATGAGAGGCAGCAATGCTCAGGGAGAAGGTGGACAGCTGACACCTGGTTCATGCTTTTTTTTTTTTTTTGTACCAGAAATCTAACCCATGACCTTGCACTTGCCTGGTAGGCGCTGTGTCACTGAGGTATATCTCTGACCTGATTTGTGGTTTTTAACCCTGACAACGGTCAAAATGGTTTTGTTCTGCCCACCCCTCTCTCAGAAGTATGCAGCAAGTTTTCTCTGATTATCACTGAGAACCTGGCAGAGCCAGTGTAGGAAAATTCACCAAATTGTAGGACAGAGAACACCTGGCCCAGGAGATTTTACCTCTCAGTTTTCTCTTATCCTTGTTCATGGGGACACATAAGATACTCCAGTCCTTGTTTTGTGCCTGAGTTCTTCAGAGAAATTTGCACTTGTGTAGGTCTATCTCTCTGTGCTCCAGTTTACTCCACAGGGGAGGTGACTTTAAGTCAGCTTGCCGTGTGCTATTGAGAACCTTTCCTTCTGTGTGTGTCCAGGTGAGCTGGAAAGCAGAAGTGCATGAGTTCACCATTTGATTCTTAGTGACAACATTTAACCCTCAGCGCTCCTTCCTTTTGTGTCCCCATTGAGGACAATGTGATCAAAAGCCTGGGTGTTGACAGCTTTGGATCTGATCGATATGTGATGCCCATTACTCTGCCTGTGGAGGGAGTTTTCACTCTGTGTTCCCTGCTACTCAATAACCTCTGAGGCCAGGCCCCTTTCTCCTCTCTCCCAGCACACTGGGCACACGTGTGAGAGCCCTGCTGTAATCACCCACAGTCCTCAGCTGTGTGCGTAATACTCCTCAGGGTTTTTATCCCCTATTTCACGGGTGTGACCATGAAAGTCACTTCTCTCGATGCATAGGACATTGCCGCACGAGTGGGAAGTGCATTCATGAATTAGCTGGGATGGCTGCCTCGTCCTTCTCTGAGGTTCTGCCCCACCCTCCTCCTGGTGTCCATCCTGCAGTCTGTGCACTGCTTGCCTGGTGTCTGCAGATCTCACGCTCGTACTGTTCTGCTCCTTTGGCAGTGCCTGCTCTGTAATTTACCTGTCATTTTCCTGTGTGAGAATGTGGGAAAGCAAGCATCAGTTAAGTCTTTCCACATGGTATGGTAGTGTTTAAAACTTTTCCAATTAAATTTGTTCTCAGAAGAAAATCTTTGTTGGGATGACAATATAAATATCCTGGGAACCCTCAGAAAGTTTGACACTGGAGCCTTAGGCACTGTTAGGAATATCGAGGAGAGACCGTGTTAGACTCCTCCTTGTCTTCCCCCCGGATAACACTGTCCTATTTACTGTGCTCTTGCTCAGGAATTTACTCCATGTATAGTTGGCACCTTTAGTGACACTTTTAGTATCCTTTTAGTTTTACCACTTTGAAATATTCAATAAGTGAGTTCTACAGAAATTTCATGGAAAAGCATTCTATGTGGTTCCTTTGTCTCACTATGCTTTGTACAGGCTGATACTTATGTCAGAGGAAAGTGGTTTTGCCGTGGTCCAGTCGGGCTAGGTCCACAGAGTCCCTGAAGGTGGGCTGAGTGTCAGAGCATGGAGAACAGACACACAAACAGCTCAGAGACTGCTTGAATCTGCTTTGTTTATTGCAAGCTCTAACAGAGTATTATATTCTTCCTCTTTGACCAGGGTTGAAAGTTTAGATAAAAAGAATGAATCAACAGGTGTCTCTATGGTCACATGGTTCATCAGCATAGGCAGAAAGCTTAAATTTAGTTAAAGACCTTGAAGTGTGTTTTTGCTACTAATAAATGCTCCATTGTGGTAGCCTAGCTAAAAACCTGCAAAACGCAAGACCATATTCAGTCCTGATTTGGCCCCCTTATCCCCTGTGATGTTCTTGCAGCTGCAAGAATGTGCTATCTATCCTCTCCTTTAAAACATAGTAGCATATTGGCCTCTCTGTATGGAGGTTCCCAGGCAGCCCCAGACAGCTGGTTATTACTGTTATCATTAAAGGCTCCCAGACTTTGATCTGACCTTGATCTCATTGGTCCGATTGAATATGAGACAATCACACCATTAATTGTAGAAAAACATTTTATAAATTATCCCTTTGTTCTTAGGGAGTTTCTGTACTTTGTTTACTAATTTTGTGCATGGGAAAGAAAGGAAGAAATTCTCTGAACTGTGTCAGAGCACAAGTTAACACTATAGTTCCCAAGAAGCATTAACCCATTCCCACAAAGCCAATTTTTATGCTGCGGCCTTTTCTTAGAAGATGTCCTCCTTCCATGTTTGGACTTTGTCAACAGAACACGGGTCTATCCTCTTCCATGCTTGGACCTTGTCAACAGAACCTGAGTAGAGAAGGGCATGGCATGGTTTCTTCTCAATTCAAGTGGCCAGGTGGTTGAACTTTTTGTAAATTTGCTTCATAAATGTGAAAGGAATCCTATTTCTCTCAGAAACATCACTTGCATTGTCTGGAATCAGAATAAGCTCAGTGGTGTGTAGACTTTGGGATACGCCAGAGTAGAGGATGTGGCTGTGGGCTGTGCCGTGTGAGCCTTCATTTTTTATAAGTGTGCTTGCTAGCTGTGTCTTTCCACACTTGCACTTCCTTAGCCTGCTTCCTCAGACTAGGTCATGAATCCTGTTTTCTAAGTGGTGTTTTCTCTCGAAGTATGTATGTTTCACAATTATTTGTTAGGTGTTCATTTTTTACTCTGACACATTTTTACTCTTTTTGCCTGTCCTGCGTATGTATGTATGTATATATATATGTATATATATATATATATATATATATATATATATATATATATATATATATATATATTCCTTGACTCTTTGACCTCCCAGGATTTACATAGGTTTGTATTTCTTCTTTAATTCTTTTTTTTTTTTTTTGCACCAGAGATTGAACTCACAACCTCGCGCCTGCCAAGCAGGTGCATAAGCCACTGAGCCAAACTCCTGGCCATAGTTTTTTGAGACAGGCTCACACTATGTAGTTCAGGCTGGCCTTGTGCTCACGTTGTAGCCCAAGCCAGCCTTGAACTCACAACGCTCCTCCTACCCCATCCTCCTGAGTGCTGGGATTAAAGGCGTGCAATATCATGCCCAGCTTCTCCTTTAATTCTGATAGCTTCATGATTTTCTGTGGAAGCACTTTTTTTCACTTTCAAAAGGTATTTCATTGTGAATTCTCAATTTGTTCAAGTTTATCTGTCCCTATTAAAGAGGTAATTTAATTAACATACAAGGCATATTAAGATTATGTCTTAGTTTTTTTTCATTGTTGATACAAAATACCTGATGCCCAAATTTAAAGAGAGAAATGGTGGCTTAGCTCACCATTTTCAGAGGTTTCATTCGATAATCAGCTGGAACCCAGGCAGGAGGGCATGGCAGAGGGGCAACAGCTCGTGGCATCAGAGAACAGCAAAAGCAGCAAGAGGAAAAATGGAGGAGACAGAGCCAGCCATTTTCCCTCCCTTATTTTGTATGCAGGCTTCCTACTCGAGGGTGGATGTAGCACTCACACCTATAATGCCTGCACTGCACCATGAATCAGTCACAAACTCTAGAAGCCCTCCCCAGAACTGCATGAGGCTTTGAGGAGACATCTAGACACAAACCATTACAGACACAAATATCTCTTCCTCCCTGCCTGCTCTATTAAACACACTGTGATATGTCCCACTTTGTACTGTAAGAGCTCTCTCATGAGTCAATAGTGTTTTGTGGCCTGTGTCTACATGTCCCCCACAGCCTCCTGTGCTCACAGTGGGGCTTTTCAGACACGGAAAGATCTACAAAATGAAGCTGGGGTTTCACTCAAGGTATGATGCTGGGATTAAGGGTGTTAGTGCAACAACCATGGATAAAGTGTAAGGACAGAAATGTGGTTGTCGTTGTTACTTACTGCATGCTGCTTACTGCTTTTGCTGCTATCTGACTGTCATGGGCTGTTTCTCCTCTGTGATCCCCTCTGCATGTCAACCCACCATGCAGCCCATCTTGCAGTGAAATCTCTACAAATATGAGCCCCAGTAGCCCCTTCCTCACTTAATTTTAGGTGCTGGGTATTTGGACTCAGCCATGAGAAAAAAGTAACTAAGACATATTCTATTTACTTGTGAGCCCATTGAAGACTCTTCCTTCTCTGTAGTCTGTCATTCAGAGTATATTTTGAAACTGTACCTGGAAGAAGCTATCACATTTGCAAGTGTATGTAGCACTTGAAAATATTTTTTCTTTCATTTTTCCTTTCATTATCAGTGCCTGTGAACTGTGCAAGCATTGGTGAGCAGTACATTTCATAAATATTTTCATCACCTGCATCCCCCCATTTCTCTCCCTTATGCCACCTTTCAGGTCACTGAGCCATAGGATAACATGGCTTCCTTAATCTAATTTCACAGTTCTTAGACATTCTCCAATAGAGAGTGTAATTCTTTTCTTTAGCTTTTCAAATTTTCACTCATGGATTTTGCATACTTTTCAATTTTGATTAGTGCTAGTGTTGCTTAGTGTTGTCTTTGTGCAGAAAGCAGGTTGGACTGTTGAAATGCTTTCTAAATAGAATCAGAGCCACAAGAAATCAGTGCCCTAAATAACAAGTTGAGAAAAAAAGATATTTCCTTTCATCTCTCACAGCAATTCATCACACATTTTCCTTTTTCACTTAGATTCTGATTTGTAGGCTCCTTGTCTGACCCATGCTTTAGTGACTTTGTACAAGTAAACCTGGGTTTATCCTGCAGGAGAAGCAATGTTCCCATTCCACTGTGGCTTCAGCACTGAGTTCCAGTGTAGCCTCAAAAGTCCTGTATGATGAGTGCACCTGGATGGAGAATCAGTGTTTGGTGACCAAGATGTGAAATAAACATTTGGAAAACTAGGCCTCATATGAGCTTTTTATGAATAGAGTTGAGATGGTTCATGTTGTGATTCTCACTCTTCTTCCTGGAAATCCATGTCTGATGATGCAGGAGGCAGTGACCATCGAGGATGTGGCCGTGAACTTCACCAGGGAGGAGTGGGCTTTGCTGGATCCATCCCAGAAGAAGCTCTACAGAGATGTGATGGGGGAAACCTTTAGGAACCTGGCTGCCATAGGTAAGGAAGAAGCTGTTTTCTCATTTATGCACTCAGAGAGCATTGGGTCGTGCTCATCAGCACAGTTCCATTAATGGGAAGATGGAAACGTTAAGATGCATCTTCCAAGCTGTGTGTGCACACCTTTAATTCCAGCACTTGGGAGTAAGAGGCAGGAGGATCGTTTTGAGTTCAAGACCAGCCTGGGCTACAAAGTGAGCTCAAGGGCAGCCTGAATTACATAGTGAGACCCTGTCTCAAAAAATAGGGCTGGGGATTTAGCTCAGCAGCCTAAGCACCTGTCTGGCAAGTGTGAGGTTGTGAGTTCCATCTCCGGTACAAAAAACAATGCATCTTCCCAGCATGGTCACATCATACTGTGAACCTAACTGGAATCTAGTGATTTTCATATATGAGTTAGTCATCATTGCATTTCTGTTTCTACACTTTAGGAAGAAACTCAGATGACCAGCAAATTGAAGATGAGCACAGTAATTACAGGAAACATCTAAGGTAATTTGTACTCAGAAAAGAAGGTTCCTGAAGTGTTGGAATATTAAACCTAAGAAACCACACAAAGAAGACAATTTTTAAACTTGTTTAGTCTTTCAGAATTTCTCAAGGGACATGAACACATTGAACATCTCTGATCTGACAGTTGAGTATTTGAAATATTCCAGTATCTGAAATGTGAGTGGTACTCATATTATACCATAACCGACATTGTTGGGGTCATGTAAAAGAACCAACAGCAGGATGAGTTGGCACCTGCTTGTTATCCCAGCACTCCAGAGCCTGAGGCAAAAAAATTGCCACATGTTCCAGGCCAGACTGGGCCACATAGCAAATTCAAAGCTAAACTGAACTACAGAGTGCGACCTTGTCTAAAATTAAAAAAAAAATACTACAAATTTGTTCCATGCTCAGATTTATAGACATGTTGAGTGAAATTGCATTCTGGCCTTGAGGACAGAAGCATAACTTCTAATTATATATACTTTGTGTGTGTGTGTGTGTGTGTGTGTGGCACTGGGGATCGAACTTACAACTTCACGCCTGCCAGGCAGGTATGTAGGCCACTGAGCCAAACTCCAGCCCGAGTTTTTTGAGGCAGGGTCACACTACATAGCTCAGACCAGCCTTGTGCTCGCGTTGTAGCCCAAGCTGGCCTCGAACTCACAATGCTCCTCCTACCTCAGCCTCCCAAGTGCTGGAACTAAAGGTGTGCACCACCATGCCAGCTCATATACATGTTTTTAAAAGACCACTTTCATAGCAGACAAATTATCTCTAGTATTATATGTAGTTAAATGTGAGGTTCATATTTAGTGTTTTAAAATTGCTGATGGCTGATGTGGATGTATTCAAATTCCATATAAACATCAGAGTTTTGATCCCATTCATTTTCATGCTGTCCTCCAAAGCCACAGCTCATTCCTATTCAAAAATATTGGAAGGTGCACCCCCATGTTATTGGTGGGTCTGTCAGTGTGCTATAGCATCTACGGCAATGGGTAGATAGATTCCACAGAAAAGGAGATACTGTGTTTCATCCAATTGTACTTTTTTTGATTGCTTTTTAGACAGTCTAACCATGTAGCCCAGGCTGGCCTTAAACTCAGTGATCCTCCTGCTTCAGCCTCCCAGGATGACAGGCATGTGTACCCATGTCTGACCATATCCAACTATACTTTTAATGTGTATATTCCCCAAAATGTTAAAGTGATCATATTATAGTCATGCTTAAATACCCATTTGCAGCAGCCCAACTTAGGAAAGCTAAGCTCTGGAAAAAGCATAAGTGTCTATTCACAGATGAATTGGTTAAGGAAATATGGGCTAGCCTGGGCATAAAGGAGCATTCTTGGAATTCTAGCACTCTAGGAAGCTGAAGCATGCATTCATGTGAGGCTTGGGCAACTTAATTTTTTGTAAGACTCTGTTTCAAAACAAAAATTGAAACACCTATGGGTGTGTGTCAGTGCTAAAACTCTGATTCAACTTCCAGCACTGAAAAACATGTGTGTACACATAATGGAATAGTATTTACCCACAGAAGAATGAAGTGATGGTATTCATCAAAATATGGATGGATCTAGAGCCCATAATGTTATGTTAACTAAGTCAGACTGAGAAACTTCAATATGACAAGTTTTATTTTGCATGAGAATCTCACCACATGAATTATGAAGTAAACAGAGGGGAGATTGTGCCAAAGAGAGAGGCAGCCATTGTGGAGCGGGTGAAGAGGCTCAGTACAAGGGGAGCGGTTGGAGTCACGGAGAAAAGGTATCAAAGATCATCAGTACATGGAACATGGCTCATCAAGATGTGTTCCAACTCCTCAAAGTGAGAATATTGTGTAGTGCAAATGAGTCAATTACAAACTCCCAAATGCATCTTACCCTTTCAGTAAAAGCTGGGTCCAAGACATCATGGAGAGTGTACAGTAAGTGAATAATTAAATGTTCTTAGGAGGCATCAAAGCAGATCTCCTCATGGGGAATCACTAAAAGACACTGCTAAATGTGATTGGTTGTTTTGTTACTCTCCCCTTTTACAGAAGTAAAGAGGCAGAGCAGTCCTGGCAATATAAGTTATGGTACCAACGTGCAGAAATGGTTTCTCAGACTCTGTCTACAAATGTGCACATGGGAGTTGTTGGTATAAAACCAGGTGAAAGCGTTGCTTCTAGAAGGCCCCTGGTTGATCACTTATTAGTAGATGGGCCCATCATGGCTGATACTGCACTCAAACCATATGAGCAGCAGGGATTTCAAGAGAAGCTGTCTACCTGTAACAAACATGGGAAAACCTGCACAAACCTTCAGTCTTCTCTGAAATATGCAATGACAAGTTCTGGAGAGAAAACCCACGAATCTATGCCCTGTGCAAAATCTTGCCCTGATTGCACTGAAGTCAGTACCACTGAAGAGAAGCCAGATGGCAAATCATTCATTACACCTAATGATGTTCAAATAGGGGAAAGCAGCTACAGTGAACTGAATATGTATGCATGTGTATCCTTAGGAGAAAGTTTAAAGTCTCACCATGATATTCAGACACAAGAAACAGCTCACTCCAGAGGAAAAACACATGTACGTAAACCTTATGGAAAATTCTTCACTAACAATTCTTTGGATAATCATGAAAAAAGTTACACTGTGAAGAAGCCCTATGTGTATAAGCAATGTGAGAAATCATTCAGCACACTCAGTAAATGTAAAATACACAAATGGACTCACAATGGGGAGAAACCCTACATATGTAAGCAGTGTGGGAAAGCTTTCAGGAGAAAAGATCATTGGCAAATACATGAACGGACTCACACTATGGAGAAACCCTATGTATGTAAGCAATGTGGGAAAGCTTTCAACAGAAAAGATTATTGGCAAATACATGAACGGTCTCACTCTGAGAATAAACCCTATGTATGTAAGCAATGTGGGAAAGCTTTCTGCAGAAAAGATTATTGGCAAATACACGAACGGTCTCACACTAGGGAGAAGCCGTACGTATGTAAACAATGTGGGAAAGCTTTCAACAGAAAAACAACTGAGCAAAAGCATAAATGGACTCACACTGGAGAGAAACCCTATGTATGCAAGAAATGTGGGAAAGCTTTCAGCAGAAAAGATTATTGGCAAATACATGAACGGTCTCACACTGAGGATAAAACCTATGTGTGTAAGCAATGTGGGAAAGCTTTCAGCAGAAAAGAGTCTTGTCAACAACATGAAAGACTCCACAGTGGAGAGAGACCCTATGTATGTAAGCACTGTGGGAAAGATTTCAGCAGAAAAGATTCTTATAAAAAACATGAAAGAATGCACAATGGTGATAAACCATATGTATGCAAGCAATGTGGGAAAGCTTTTAGCAGAAAAGATAGTTGTCAAAACCATGAAAGGATTCACACTGGAGAGAAACCCTATGTATGTAAGCATTGTGGGAAATCTTTCAGCACAAACAGTATATGTAAAGTACATGAATTCACTCACACTGGGGAGAAACCCTATATATGTAAGCAGTGCGGGAAAGCTTTCAGAAAAAAAGCAGATTGGCAAATACATGAACGATCTCACACTGGGGAGAAGCCCTATGTATGTAATCAATGTGGGAAGGCTTTCAGCAGAAAAGATCATTGGCAAATGCATGAGCGGACACATTCTGAGGATAAACCCTATGTATGCAGGCAATGTGGGAAAGCTTTCAGCAGAAAAGATCGTTGGCAAATGCATGAACAGACACATTCTGAGGATAAACCCTATGTATGTAAGCAGTGTGGGAAAACTTTCAATAGAAAAGCAGATTGCCAAATACATGAATGGTCTCACACTGGGAAGAAACCCTATGTATGTAAGCAATGTGGGAAAGATTTCAGCAGAAAATATTCCTGTGAAAAACATGAGAGAATGCACAATGGAGAGAAACCTTACATATGTAAGCAGTGTGGAAAAGGTTTCAATGGAAAAGCAGGTTGGCAAATGCATGAAAGATCTCATACTGGGGAGAAACCCTATGTATGTAAGCAGTGTGGGAAAGCTTTCAGCAGAAAAGATTGTTGCCAAAGACATGAAAGAATGCACAATGTATGACTCGGGATTTAGTTCAGCGGCTCAAGTACCTGCCTGATAAGCACAAGGTCATGAATTCAACCCCCTCTACTGAAATGCAAAACAAACAAAAAATTAAACAAAACAAAACAAAAATGCACAGTGGAGAGAAACCTTATATGTGTAAGCAGTGTGGCAAAGCTTTCAATAGAATACATGAATGGTCTCACCCTGGGGAGAAACCCTATATATGTAAGCAGTGTGGAAAAACTCAGCACACATGGTGGTTGTCAAAAACATAAACAGACTGACTAGGCAGAAACCCTATGTATGTAAAAATGTGCTAAAGCTTATAGCACACACAGTAAGTGTAAACTGTATGAATGAATTCACACTGGGGAGAAACCCTATGTATGGAAGCAATGTGGGAAAGCTTTCACCAGAAAACGTAATTGTGAAGAATCTGAAAAAATCCACAGTGGAGAGAAAGTCTATATATGTAAGCAATGTGTGATAGCTTTCAGGAGCAAAGCAGGTTGGGAAATACAAGAAAGGACTCACTGGGGAGAATCCCTATGCATGTAACATGATGAAGCTTTCATCACACATGGAGAGTGTGAAATACATGAAAGAATTCACACTGGGGAGAAGCCCTGTTCATGTAAGCAATGTGGAAAAGCTGTCAACACAAGTGGTATTTGTCAAATTCATGGACGGATTCACAGTGGGAAGGAACCCTGTGTATGTTAGCAATGTGGGAAAGCTTTCAGCACACATGTTCTTTATCAAAGGCATGGACAGACTCACAATGAGGAGAAACCCTATGCTTGTAACCAGTGTTAGAAAGTTTTCAGCAGACAGCATACTCATCAAAAACATGAAAAAGTCCCAGGGGAGAGAAAGCCTATGTATGTTAGCAATGTGGTAAAGCTTGCAGATTACACAGACATTGTGAATGACATATAGTGAATCTCACTCGGGAGAAATAATACATATATAAGCAATGTGGGACAGCTTTAGAACACATAGAGATTGTCAAGAGGGGGAAAGGACTCACTCTCCAGGAGAAATCCTATGTATGCAAATAATGTCAGAAATGTTTCATCACACATTGTTTTTGTGAAAGACAGGAAAGAAATCACACTGGGGTGTAAACCTATGTATGTAACCTATGTGGGAAAGCCTTCAGGTCCCATGGTCTTTGTCAAAGACATGAAGGAACACAAACTGTTGAAATGCTATGTATGAGCCGGGCATGGTGCTGCACGCCTTTAATCCCAGCACTCAGGAGGCTGAGGTAGGTGGAGCATTGTGAGTTCAAGGCCCACTTGGGCTACAACATGAGTGCAAGGCTGACCTGAGCTACATAGTGTGACCCTGCCTCAAAAAAAACTAGGGCTGGGAGTTTGGCTCAGTGGCTTAAGCACCTGTCTGGCAGGCGTGATGCTGTGAGTTCAATCCCCAGTGCCAAAAAAAAGTGCTATGTATGTAAGCAGCATGCGAATGCATTCAGTACACAGAGGTGTTGTCAAACAGAGGAAATAAATTACTCCTGGGAGAAAGTCTGCAGAAGCAGTAAGGAAAGGCCTCTGTGCAGCAAACATCGTGCACATTAAGAAGGGAGAGTACAAGCCGGGCGTGGTGGCGCACGCCTTTAATCCCAGCACTGAGAAGGCTGAGGTAGGAGGAGCATTGTGAGTTCGAGGCCGGCTTGGGCTACATGAGCGCAAGGCCGGCCTGAGCTACATAGGGCGACCCTGCCTCAAAAAACCAGGGCTGGGAGATTGGCCCAGCAGCTTAAGCGCCTGCCCTGGCAGGTGTGAGGTTGTGAGTTCAATCCCTGGTGCCAAAAAAAAAGAGGGGGAGATTACAACTGCATTCCCACTCAATAGGCACATGGGTTATTTCCAAGATTTAGCTATTACCAATTGTGCTCCTATAAACATGGGTGCACATATATCACTGAGGTATGATGTTTTCAATTCTTCTGGGAACAAACTCAGAAGGGGAATTGGTGGGTGGAACTCACAATGCTCCTCCTATCTCAGCCTCCCGAGTGTGTTCCATTGATCTTGAGGTCTGGTTTTTTTTTGCCAGTTTCATGCTGATTTTATTACAGTGGGTTTACAGTATAATTTTTTCTTTTTCTTTTTGAGACAAGGTCTCAGTATGCAGTTTAGACTGGCCTTGAGCTCACTTTGTAGTCCAGCTGGTCTTGAACTTGCAAGGATCCTCCTGCCTCAGCCACCCAAGTGCTGGGATTACAGGCATGCACCACCACACCCAGCTTGCAATATAGTTTCAAGTCAGGGATTGTGATGCATCCTGCCTTGCCTTTCTTGCCTAGGATTGCCTTTATTGTTCTAGGTCTCTTCTGTTTCCAAATGAATTTTAGGAATGATTTCTCTACATCTGTGATGTATGTTAATGGTATTCCGATAGGGATTGCATTAAATCTGTATGACACTTGGGAGTATGACCATTTCCATAATGTTGGCCATTCTTATTCATAAGCAAGTGTGTATTTCCATTTTCTGAATTCCTCTTCATTTTCTTTTTTTTCAGAGTACTGTAATTTTCAATGTATAAATCTCTTCTTTTGTTCGATTGATTCCTATGTATTTCTCTTATTTTTGATGTTGTTTTGATAGGTGTCATTTCCCTGATTTTTCTCTCAGTGAGACTGTTGTTTGTATACAGGAATGCTATTGGTTTTTGAGTATTGACTTTGTATCCAGCTGTGCTACTGAATTTGCTTATTAAATCTGGAAGTGTTTTCATTGAGTTTCTAGAGCCTTGTATGTAGAATATCTTGTCATCTGCAAATAATCATAATTTCTTCCTTTCCTACCCCTTTTCTATTTTGTCTCCCTCTTGTCTAATTGCTCTGGTTAATATTTCCAGAACTATATTGAATAGGAGTGGTAATAGTGTATATCCTTGCCCTATTTCTGATTTCAGTGTGAAAATTTTCAGTTTTCAACCATTTAATATGATGTTAGCTGTTGGTTTGTCATAGATGACTTTTATAAGATTGAGGTAAAGAAAAGCTGGGCATGGTGGGGCACACCTTTAATCCCAGCACTTAGGAGGCTGAGGTAGGAGAAGCACTGTGAGTTCAAGGCCAGCTTGGGCTACAATGTGAGCAGCAAGGCTGGCCTGAGCTACATAGTTCAACCCTGTCTCAAAAAACTAGGGCCGGGAGTTTGGCTCAGTGGTTTAATCACTGGTCTGGCAGGTGCGAGGTTGTGAATTCAATCCCTGGTGCCACCAAAAAAAAAAAAAAAAGGAGGTAAAGACCATATTGTAGTCAGGGGTCACAGGGAGAACAACTGCATAGGGGACACAGAATTTATAATACTGTTTTATGATGGTCACCCAGAGTTAAACACAAGAAAGTGCAGGAAAATCTGTCTACAACACTAAAGACCCAGGATATTCAATCAAAGGCCTGGATCCCACAGCAGTGTCTTTCACGAGTCCAGCTAGAGACCCAAAATGCATGACAATGCCTCCCACAAATCCAACTGGAAATCTAAGAGCCCATAATAAGGACTCACCCCAGTCCATTTTATAGTTCTGTGCTGGGAAGGTCAAACGTCAGCAGTGGAGGCTAGCCAGTCTATACCAGCAGGGCGAAGGAGCTGTGCAGTGGGTTGAGGGTTCTACACTGGAGTCAAGAAGTCACACTCATAATAAGGAGCAGGGCTGCCCTGAAGAGTACCACAGCCATCCTCAGTGGCAATGAGGTCTTGAACTCCTCTGACGATGAGAATTGTTGAGTACAGGTCAGGAAGCCCAGTGTGACAAGCTTTTCCAGCACATTCTTCCCCTCCAGAGCCAGGAAGTGATGCTCAGTGTGAGGAGCAGAGCTTCCCCAGGATGAACCACAACCAGCCGGGTGTGGTGGTGCATGCCTTTAATCCCAGCACTCGGGAGGCTGAGGTAGGTGGAGCATTGTGAGTTCGAGGCAGGCCTGGGCTACAATGCGAGCTTAAGGCCAGCCTGAGTTACATAGTGTGAACCTGCCTCAAAAAACCAGGGCCGGGAGTTTGGCTCAGTG
The DNA here is from genome assembly GCA_004363535.1 of Dasyprocta punctata. NCBI lineage: Eukaryota > Metazoa > Chordata > Mammalia > Rodentia > Dasyproctidae > Dasyprocta > Dasyprocta punctata. Next base: position 15,004 of record RJWM01023009.1, on the reverse strand, counting down.
CCTTAAGTGCCTGCCCTGGCAGGTGCGAGGTTGTGAGTTCAATCCCCGGTGCCGCAAAAAAAAAAAAAAAAAAAAAAGTGAACCCACAACCACTCTGATGAGGTCCTGAGCTCCTTTGATGATAACGGCTGAATCCATATTGAGGAGGGCAGCATGACAAGTTCCTCTAGGCGAACCATCGGCTCGAAACAGCAACTCTTGGAACAACCCACAACACCTCACTCTTCTTCTCTGTTTATGCTGGCAACTTTCCTCAGGTGGGTCATCTATACTCAACACCATGCTGATGTAATTCATCTGGTGTTAAGTTAACCACCAGTTTTTAATCCATAACAGACCACGTATTCAAGTTTTCTTTTTTTCTGTTTCTTTTTTGTTTTGTTATTATTACTGGGTGTTGGACTTTGTGAAATGCTTTTTCTGCATCTATTGAGATGATCATGTGATTTTTGTCTTTGGTTCTGTTAATGTGGTGTATTATATTATTTGCATGTGTTGAACCATCCCTGCATCCCTGGAATGAAAGCTCCTTTGTCAGGAAGTATCATCTTGATGATTTGCTACATTCTGCTTTGCCAGTGTCTTACTAAGGAGTTTTGCATCGATGTTCATTATGGAGATTGGCATGGAGATTTCTTTTTTTCTTTTTGCTTTTTGGTACTTGGGACTGAACCCACAGCCTTGCACCTGCCAGACAGGCACTTACGCCACTGAGCTAAATCCCCAGCCCTATTTTTTGAGACAGGGTCTCACTATGCAGTTCAGGCTGGCCTTGAACTCACTTTGTAACCAAGGCTGGTCTCAAACTCAAAATGATCCTGAAAGGTGTGTGTCACCATCCCTGGCTCTGGAGATTTCTTTCTTGGGTGGATATTGTCTGGTTTTGGAATCAGGGTAATACTTGCTTCCTGGAATGATTTTGGAAGTACTGCTTTGCTGTCAATTTCTTTAAAGTGTTTCAGCATCAGTAGCATTAGTTCTTGTCTAAATTTCTTGTAGAAATCAATGATGTGTCTACTAGGGCCTGTGGCTCACTGCATTCATATTCTTTATTTTTATTTTTGTGCCAGGGATCAAACTCACAACCTCATGTTTGTCAGGCAGGCATTTATGCCACTGAGCTAAACCCCTGGCCCTGCATTAATATTCTTGCATAAACTCTGTGTTTTCTTTGCCAGTCGTCATTGGACAAACCTGTAATACTGGTTTATGGAAGGCTGAGGCAGGAGGATCTCTGTGACTTCTAGACTAACACAGACTGTAGAGTGATTGCAAGCCCAGGCTCAATAGATATTAAAAGTCTGTGTACACCAAAACAAAACAAAACAAAAGAGCAAAACCTGTTTTACTATCAACAGTTAAGAGTCTGTGCTCACTTATTTCTTCAGTTTTGTGTTATTATTTATTCACTAGCATGGTTACATAAGACCATAGAGCAATGGAACTAGACAATTGCAAAAACAAGCCAGTATGCAAGCACGTGGAAACTATGGAATGTCAATTTGCATAAATAAAAAAAGTCAGAGAAAATATTAGACAACCTCTGGAATCAAGTCATACCACTACTGCAACATGCAAGAATCTGTGTACTACTGGGGAATTAGCTCAGTGGTGTAAGCCCCTGCCTGACAGGCTCAAGGTTGTGAGTTTGATCCCTGGTGCAAAACAAAAACAAAAACAACTGAAAAATATCCTAAGGATGTACAAATACAGTGGTGTTGTCCATATCAGCAAAACAAAGTGAGCTCAAAGAAATATAGAAGGCGAGCCGGGCGTGGTGCACACGCCTTTAATCCCAGCACTCCGGAGGCTGAGGTAGGCGGAGCGTTGTGAGTTCGAGACCGGCCTGGGCTACAACGCGAGCACAAGGCCGGCCTGAGCTGCATAGTGCGACCCTGCTTCAAAAAACCAGGGCTGGGAGTTTGGCTCAGTGGCTTAAGCGTCTGTCTGGCAGGTGCGAGGTTGTGAGTTCAATCCCCAGTGCCGCAAAAAAAAAAAAAATATAGAAGGGCTAGGGGATTACCTCAGGGGCACAAGAGCCTGCTTGGCAAGTGTGAGGTCATGAGTTCAATCCCTGGTACAAAAAAAAAGAAAAGAAAAGAAATATAGAAACACAAGAGAAATTCAAATCCAAAACTCTCACATAAAAGGAAATCATAACAACAAAAGCAGAAATGAATAGAGACTAAAAAATGTAATGAATTGAAGAGCTGTTTGAAAAAATAAAATAGACAATATAGGTAATTTTACACAGAAAGGAAGATCCAAATTCATGCAACTGGAAATAAAATACACAATATCACCATGGATTTTTCAGTATACCAGCCAGCAGCAGTAGTCCATGGCTACAAATATGCATATCAGAAAAAAAGTCCATATAAATAATATTGTGATGCAGCTTAAGGTTCTGTACAAACAAAAATAATCCATATCCTAAATGAGTATAAGGAAGAAAGTTAGGATCAGAAGAGATATGAGAGCCGGGCGTGGTGGCGCACGCCTTTAATCCCAGCACTCGGGAGGCTGAGGTAGGAGGAGCGTTGTGAGTTCGAGGCCGGCTTGGGCTACAACGCGAGCACAAGGCCGGCCTGAGCTACATAGTGCGACCCTGCCTCAAAAAACCAGGGCCGGGAGTTTGGCTCAGTGCCTTAAGCGCCAGCCCTGGCAGGCGCGAGGTTGTGAGTTCAATCCCCGGTGCCGCAAAAAAAAAAAAAAAAAAAAAAAAAAAGAGATATGAGGTTGAGCCGAGAGGCTGCAACCACAAGCCAGCCTGCCTACCCCCCTGGTGAGTCTGCGCGACCGTGTGGAGCCCAGGGGGAGAACTTTGTGCCTTCTGTGGACCCTCCATGTTGGGCCGAGAGGCAGCAACCACAAGCAAGCCCGCCTGCCCCCCTGGTGAGTCTGCGTGACTGGACGGACTCCAGGAGGAGAGAAAGAGTTGGGTCCCATAGGGCTGCCGGTGCGCGGGCTATGAATCAAGGACCCCCCCCACTCAAGCATTCTGCTTGCTGAGAGGACCTGCTGGGTTCATGGCAACTGGGTTACAAATGCTTGTATTGCTGGATTGTTTTGCAGGCCTGGTGCCCACAGTCTCAGCATCTCTTGGGTAGATGACATTTTCTAGTGTAGCAAATAGGTGGGATTGTCCTCTGTCTTGTCTTTGAGCCCCAATATTATTGTCATTGTTTTGCTTAAAAAAAAAAAAGAAGAGATATGAATAAACTTGTGACTAACAAAACAGTATAAAAAGAGAAAGATCTGTGCCTCCCAAGAACCCACCATGTTGGATCAGGGAGGACAACTAGCCTGCCTTCCTGGTGAGTGGTGCAACAGACATGGACTCCAGCAAGACGAAGATCTGAGAATCAAGGACCCCCCCACCCCTTGTAAGCAACCTGCTGCTTTGGAATACCAGCTAAGCTGATAGCAACTAAGATACATAAAGCAACTAAATGCTTGTATTGTTTGGTTGATTTTGCAGGCCTGGGGCCGGCAGTCTGAGCATCTCCTGGGAGGATGACAGTATGCAATGTAGCAAATATGGGGATTCCCTTCTGTCTTGTCTTTCAGTCACAATATTGTTCTCATTGTTTTGCTTTATTCTGATTAATTTTTTTGCTTTGTTTCATATTCTGTTTTTATTGGTTTTATTGTGTTTTGTTTTTCGTTTGATTTTACGATACCTGATGGAATGGTCAACTATTGAAGATAACAAGATATAGTACAGTAGCTATTGTTTTCCTAGTATCTTGCTTTGAAGTTCTGTACCAGTTCTACTGCCTTGTTTTGTTTTTTCTTTTTATTTCTATTTATGTATTTATTTTCTATTTTATTTATTTATTTTTATTTAAGCGAAGAAAAAAATGTATATAACAAAGACAACAAGCAAAAGAGACAAATGAATAGAGTAAATGCACAACAGTAACATTGCAGGTTTACAAAACAGGATGATAGAAACTTGACAATGGTCGCAATATTGTGTATCATTATCTTTAAAATGGTTACTTACATTAACAGATATAGACATGTAAAATTGACCTAATCATATGAGTATTAATTGTTCTTTCTCAATAACGAATACATTCAGCAGTGTGTTCATTTTAGTTATCTTACATATACATACAGATTTATGTCTTTTCCTTTTCCCTTTTCTCTTTCCCCCTTTTCCCTTCCCAATTACTTTTGCTCTTTGAGCTGTTTTTTACCCTTACATAGTATTTATTATAGATTTTGGATCATATATACTTTTTCAGTTTCTTACACTAGGGAGACAATACAGTATTTACATATGTGGGTTTGATTTATCTCACTTATGAGTATGGTCTCAAGTCGTGTCTATTTACTTATAAAAGTCTCAATGCAATCATTCTTAATAGCTGAGTAGTACTCCATTATATAAAAATACCACATCTTTTTAAAACATCCTTTGATGGGCACTTGGGTTGTTTACAAGATCTGGCTATTACAAATTGGGTTGCTATGCCGGGCGTGGTGGCGCACGCCTTTAATCCCAGCACTCGGGAGGCTGAGGTAGGCGGAGCATTGTGGGTTCGAGGCCGTCTTGGGCTACAACGCGAGCACAAGGCCGGCCTGAGCTACATAGTGCGACCCTGCCTCAAAAAAAACCCGGGCCGGGAGTTTGGCTCAGTGCCTTAAGCGCCTGCCCTGGCAGGAGCGAGGTTGTGAGTTCAATCACCGGTGCCGCAAAAAAAAAAAAAAAAAAAAAAACAAATTGGGTTGCTATAAAGGAGGATCATCATAGTGAGTTCCAGGGCAGCCTGAGCTACATAGGGAAGCCCTATCTCAAACAAAACAAGTAAATGTGCTCACATAATTTTGTAGCTTCTTGTAAGCAATAGCATAGGAGTTTAATGTTGTCTCTTAAAATACATAATAATTGTCTTTATTTTGCACTACATGAAATCCAAAGGTGAAGTGACTTGTATTTCTTACATGATAGCAGGCTCAGTATTTCATAGTTCATTTTTGTTTCCTTTCCTTTCTTTTTTTGTGTTTAGTAATTGTGGAGGAACGTGACTCTAAATCCAAGTTTTCCATAACTGTTGTCATTTTTCCACTAGCTTGTATTTGAAACATTGCTTCACATAGTGCATTATTCTAGCAAGAGTTTTTTAAATGGAGGTCACATTTTATAATTTTATTAATAATTTCTGTGTGTGTGCTTAAGTGTTCATCTTTTTTGAAACAGCATGTAAATTAACAAATATGATTTTATTCTAAAGAGGGTATTTATACATATTCCAACATAATTACAGATTATATGCAGTGCATAATTTTCCTGTTTTTTCATCAGTCATTACCATCCTGTGTGTGCAATATCAGTTGTTTTTTAATAATTAAATTTCATGTTTCATTCTCATATTGTCATGCTTCATTTGGGAGGTAATTATTCAATCTGCCATCCAAAAAAATCTGTATTTTTATAAGTTCCCCACTGCCAGAGACCAGCAGAACCATACATTTTCTCAAAGAACATACAGTGCAGTGTAATAATTCACCTCTCAAAAGCTATAAATGTTGACATGATTTGTCAGCAAGGACATTCTCAGGAATTTTTGACCAGGTTGATGTTTCATTTGATAGGTTTTTATTCTTTGTAATGAAACATTCTTTTTCTTTGTTTTGTTTTGTTTGTTTTTTGTTTTTGAATGCTGCAAATTCCCTTAGTGCTTTGGAGCATGCTGGGGTTTTGTTTTTGTTTTTTCTTTTTAAACCTGGGGAGTTCAAATCAGTTATTCAAATAGAAATCTAGTAATTTTTGTGATTCATTTGTGTTCACTTTTTATCAGCTTTAGAGAGGAATGCATAGTGCTTTTTGTCATCAATAGCTACCACCGTCTGATGTTTGAAGGAAGTGATGTCACTTCCACCACATAGGACTTGCGCGAGCTGTCTGTGTGACCGTCTGGCATCCTTGCCTTTTTAAAGGCCTTCTTATTTGCTAGTGCTGCAGTGCTTTCCAAAATGGCCTGCGTTGTTCTGCCCTTCAATTCAGTAGCTGCTCCATTTACCAGGGGGTGGCTTTCCAGTAATGCAAGGTCAAAGCATAAGTGACAAACGCAGTAAGTAGTCCTAACATTGTGACCATTGTGCCTCATCCTAACTCGAGTTGATTATGATTAGACAGTTAAATTAGCCATGAGCTGGGCAATATTTTACAAATTTCTTGTTTATTGATGTATTTTGGGGTTTTTTTGAGACAAGGTCTCACCATGTAGCCCAAGCTGGGCTCAAACTCATGGCAATCCTCAGCCTACCATGTGCGGGTTTTAAATGCATTCACTACTGCACCTGTGCAAATTTATGTCTGTCTTACACTGAAATATTCAACGTCTCTGTCTTACACTAAAATACTCAGTGTCGCATGTGCTTCATGAACTGAACATTGCAAAATGTAGTACTACTGTTTTCATGCCTAAACGTGTGGCTAATAGCACTGCAGCTCATTTCTAATGCTTATCATCATCATTGGAACATTGCATAGTGCATACTGCTATTTCAGCCAAAAGAAAAGTGGAAATAGAGGTCCTTTTAACCTGATCATATTTACTTCCTAACAGGTTAGCATGAAAAAGTCTTGCTGGTACTGGTGGTTTCTGTCTAATCCCACCAGTCAAGCACAGGAGAAATGCATGACTAAAACCATTCTGTGCAACTCAGCGGAACGTGTGTAATATAAAGCACCAAATGCTGCAGATGGAGCTCACTGCATTAACGTTCTGGGGTAAACCCTGTAATTTATCTGCCAGGCTTCACTGCACAGGCCGGTACTCCTAACACATGGTAGGCTGAGGCAGGACTATCTGTGCAACTGCTAGATCAACATGGACTGCATAGTGAGTTCAGGGCCTGGCTGTGTAGATGTTAAGAGTCTGTCTTCAAAGAACAAGCAACAAAGAAAACGCATCTTTTATGAAGCAACAGTGACAGTCTGTGGTTATTTATTTCTTCTGTCCTGTGTTATGATTTATTCACTACTTGCATGATGACATAATTGAGGGTTTCCCTTACTTACTAGGGTATTATGTTTTTTAATTTTAAAGTGTAGTAAGAAATAACAATGAAATAGTTTCAAAACAGGTTAGTGGTACAGTGACATTAGTTAATACATTGTGTATTGTCTTCATAGTAGTTATTCAGAGTGTGACATATAGGCACAATATTGTGCCCAAAGAATGTTAGCACAAATCTTTCCTTTCAGTGAACTAAAAGATACTAATTGTATAACTATCTTATCTTGGGTAGACATAAACTTTTTCCTTTTCCCTTTTTTCCTTTCCCCCATCCCAGTTTGTCTTTCCCTTTCTTCTTTTCTCCTTTCCCCCATCCCTGTTGTTCTTTCCTTTTGAGCAGTTTCTTTCCCTTTCATGATATCTATTATAGATTTTGGGTATTATTTACTCATTCAGTTTCTTACACTGGGGAGACTGTATGATGTGTACATGTGTGGGTTTGATTTATTTCACTTATGCGTGTGGTCTCTAGTTGCATTCATTTACCTACAAAGGCCTTGAGTTCATCTTTCTTTATAGCTGAGTAGTCCTCCATTATATAAAAATACCACATCTTTTTTAATCCATTCTGTGGTTGATGGGCATTTGGGTTGTTTCCAAAATTTAGCTATTACAAATTGTCCTGCTGTAAACATGGGTGCACATATATATAACTGTGGCGTGATTGTTTCAGTTCTTCTGGGAAAATACCCAGAAGGGGAATAGCTGATTGAATGGGACCTCCAATCCTAGTTTTTTGAGGAATCTCCAAGCAGATTTCTACATTGGTTTTACCAGTCTACACTCCCATCAGCAGTGGAGAAGTCATCATTTCTCCCAGAATCCTGACAGGATTTCTTATTAGTTGATTTCTTGATGATAGCCATTCTTTCTGAGGTGAAATGCAATCTTAGTGTTGTTTTAATTTGCACTTCTCCAATGACCAGTGATATTGAACATTTCTTCATGTATTTGCAATTTGCATTTCTTCATCTGAGAAGTGTGCATTCATCTCAGATGCCCAGTTTTGGATTGGGTCTTTGAATTTGGGGGTCCTGCTTGTTTTTACTTCTTTATATATACTTGTTGGAAATCCTTTGTCTGAAGGACAGTGGGCTAAAATCTCTTCCCACTCTGTAGGCTTTCTTTTCACTCTGTTGGTGATTTCTTTCGATGTGCAAAATCTCTTTAATTAGGTGAGATCCAAGTTTTTGGTTCTTTGGAGTACTTCCCATGCAACTTGCTTTTTGTTCATAAACTCTACCCGTATGTCTTTAATATTTCTACCTAGTTTTTCTTCCAGTTGATTTAGTGTTTCTGTTTTAATATTTAGAGCTTTGACCCAATTTGACTTTAGTGTATGGTGATAGACATGGGTCTAGTTCAGCACGTGGACATTTTTTCAGCATAATTTATGAAGGAGGCTGTCTTTCTTCCAGTAAACATGTTTGGCCCCTTTGTCAAAGATCAAGTGGCTGAGTGTCTTTATAGTTGTTTCTGCATCTTCTAATCTGTTCCATTGATCTTTGGGTTTGTTTTGTTTTGTTTTTGTTCATTTCTTTTCTTTTTCTTTCTTTCTTTCTTTTTTTTTTTTTTTTGCCAGAACCATTCTGATTTTATCACAGTGGCTTTGTAGTATAATTTCAAGTTAGAAATTGTGATTCCTCCTTTCTTGCCTTTGTTGCCCAGGGTTGCCTTCACTACTCTAGGTCTCTTCTGTTTGAAATTTTCAGAATGTTTTCTCGAGACCTGTGAGGTTTTCAAATGGTATTTATTGGGATTTCATTAAGTCTGTATAAGAGTGTTGGGAATATGATCATTTTCACAATGTTCGTTCTTCCTATCTGTGAGCAAGGGATATCTTTCCATGTTCTGACATCCTCTTCAATCTCCTTTTTTGGAGGATTGTAATTTTCAATATATAGATCTTTTACTTCCTTTGTTTGACTCCTAAGTATTTCATTGTTTTGGATGCCATTGTGAAGGGTGTTATTTGCCTAATTTCTCTCTCAGTGAGTTTATTTTTTGTGTACAGGCATGCTTTTGATTTTTGAGTGTTGACTTTGTATCCGGCTGTGCTACTGGATTTTCTTGTTAAATGTCAAATTCTTTTGGTGGAGTTTTTTGAGTCTTCTATGTAATCATGTCATCTGCAAATAACAATAATTTAACTTCTTCCTTTCCTATCCTTATTCCTTTTGTCTCTCTTGTCTAATTGTTCTGGCTAATATTTCCAGAACTATATTGAATAGGAGTAGTGATAGTGGACATCCTTGTCTTGTTCCTGATTTTAGGGTGAAAGCTTTCAATTTTTTAACTATTTAATATGATTCTAGCTGGTAGTTTGTGACAGATGGCTTTTATAAGATTGAGGTAAAGGCCATCTATTCCTATTTTCTGTAGGATTTTTAAAAAATCATTCCTGGGTGTTGGACTTTGTCAAATGCTTTTTCTGCACCTATCAAGATGATCACATGAATCTGTCTTTTATTCTGTAAAATGGTGTATTACATTTATTGATTTGCATTTGTTAAACCATCCCTGCATCCCTGGGATGAAAGCTATGTGGTTGTGTTGCATTATCTTGATTTGTTTCATTCTGCTTGCCAGTATCTTATTAAGGATTTTTGCACCTATGCTCATTAGGGAGATTGGCCTGTAGTTTTCTTTTTTGGTTGGGCACTTCTCTGCTTTTGAAATCAATGTAATACTTGCTTCCACAAATGATTTTGGAAGTACTGCTTTGCTTTTAACTTCTTTAAAGGGTTTCAGCATTAATAGCATTAATTCTTCTCTAAATTTCTTGTGGAATTCAACAATGAATCTGTCAGAGCCTGTAGCTCACTGCATTAATATTCTTGGGTAAGCCCTGTGTTTTATCTGCCAGGCATGTACAGGTCTGTAATCCTAAGGCTGAGGCAGCAGGATCCATGTGACTTCTAGAAGAACATGTACTGTGTAGTGAGTTCAAGACCAGACTGAATAGACAGCAAGAGCTTGTCTGCACCAATACACACATACATACATACATACATAAAAATAAACTGTGTTTTACAAAGCAATAATAGTTTCTGTTGATTTATTTCTTCTATTTTGTGTTACAATTTATTCACTGCTTGCATGATTCCATAATTGTTACCACTGCATTTCATCATGGATATTATCGGATCATAGGGCAATGAAACTAGAAGAAAATGGGAAAAACACATCACTATGCAAACACACAGAAACAGTATAATACCATTTTTGCATAAATAAAAACATCAGTGGGCTGGGCATACAGCTCAGTGACCCAAGCGCCTGGCAAGCATGAAGTCATAAGTTTGATCACTGGTACCAAAAAAGTTAAATAAAAAGTATCAGAAATTAATGTATTAGGCAGTCCCTAGAATCAAATTATAGTGGCACTACAAGTTGCAAGGATCTATGCCCCACTGAAAGCAGTCCTAAGAAGAAAGAAATAAAGTGGTGTATACCCACATCAGAAAAACTGAGGGAGCTCAAATAAATAACATAATAGTGCATCTCACGTTCCTGTGAAACAAAAAGAGGTACCCAAATCCAAAGCTCTCATATGAAAGGAAATTATAAAGACAAAAGCTGAAGTGAATAGACTAAAACAAATACAGTGCATCCAAGGGCTGCTTATTTGAAAGAATACACAAAATAGACAATGTCATAGCTAATTTTGCACAAAGAAGGAGAGGAAAGGTCCAAATGCATGCAATTACAAATGAAAACTACAAAATCACAATGGATTTTGCAATACACCAGTCAGCATGAGTAGTCCACGGCTACAAACGTGGATATCAGAAAAATAGAACGAGTTCAAGAAAATAAGATTTCAGTGCAGCTCAAGGTTTTGTACAAACAAGAAACTTCCACATCCATAGTTAGTGCAAGAAAGAAAATTAAGGTCAGAACAGATACAAATAAAATTGTGACAAATGAAACAATATGAGACATCACATTTTCATTGTTGGACACAAAAAGATTTTGACAAAATCCAATATTTAGTCGTGAGGAAAACCGAAGAAAATAGGCATGGCATGAACTTGATTCTGTCTGGTAAGTGCCCCTTATGAAAACTCTATTGGTAACGTTACATAACATGTGGAAAAGTGAAAGCTTTTCCTAAAATACCAAGAAGACATGGAGGTCTCCCCTGACAACTCCTCTTCAACATACCCCTCAAAATTTTAGCCAGAATAATCATGAAGAGAAAGAAGAGGGACAGAGAAAGAAAAGGAGTCAAGCCGGGCATGGTGGTGCACGTCCTTAATCCCAGCACTCAGGAGGCTGAGGTAGGCGGAGCGTTGTGAGTTCGAGGCTGGCCTGGGCTACAATGGGAGCGCAAGGCTGGCCTGAGCTGCATAGTGTGACCCTGCTTCAAAAAACCAGGGCTGGGAGTTTGGCTCAGCAGCTTAAGTGCCTGTCTGGCAGGTGCGAGGCTGTGAGTTCAATCCTGGTGCCACCCAAAAAAAAAAAAAAAAAAAAGGAGTCAAATTATCATTATCTGAGGATTACCTGTTTCTCTACATGGGAGACCTAAAAAGCTATGAAAGACTTCTAAAATTAATAACCAGATTCACTGGTCTAGGATGGTACAACATCAAAACACAATAATCAGTTGAATTATTCCACACCAGTGATGAAAGCACCAAGCAAAAATTAGCAAAAGAATGCTATTTATAACAAGACGAAGAAAGGTTAATGCTTGAGAATCACCCTGAACAAAGTAGTGAAAATCTCTACTACGTAAAGCACACTCCTCTGGAAAAGGAGACTGAGGGAAACATCAAAATATGGAAATCATGTACTGTGATCTTGGATATTTAGATTGTCAGAATGGCTGTAATTGCTATATTAGTATCCGGATGTAAGACACTCTGAATGAAAATGAGAACGTTTCCACATAGAACTGCAGAAAACAATCCAGGAATTCATGTGGAATCAAAAGAAGAGTAGGAAAAGCAATTCTGGGCAAGACAAGTAAAGTAAGAACAATCACGATCCCTGACTTTAACTTATGTTATAATACTACACTACTCAACAGTACTACAGTACTCTGTACAATACTACAGTACTCTGGACAGTATGACAGTACTCTGTGCAGTACTCTGTACAATACTCAGTTCAGTATGACAGTACTCTATACAGTACTACAGTATTCTGTACAATACTACAGTACTCTGTAAAGTACTGTGGTACTCTGTACAGTGCTACAGTACTCGTGCAACACTACAGTGCTCTGTACAATACTGCAGTACTCTGTATGATACTACAGCACTCTGTATGATACTACAGCACTCTGTACAATACTACAGCACTCTGTATGATACTACAGTACTCTGAACAGCATGACAGTACTGTGTACAGTGCAACAGTACTCTGTATGATACTACAGTACTCTGTACAATACTAAAGTACTCTGTACAGTACTACAGTACACTTTGTATGATACTACAGTACACCATACAATACTACAGTACTCTGTACAGTGCAACAGTACTCTTTGTATGATGCTACAGTACCCTGTACAATACTGTAATACTCCATATACTGCAACACTACTTTGTACAATACTACAGTATTCTGTACAATACTATAGTACTCTGTAAAGTGCTACAGTACCCTGTAGAGTACTACCATGCTCCATACAGTAATACGGTACTCTGTACAATATTGCAGTACCCTGTGCAGTGCTACAGCACACCCTTTTGGCACCTGATGTGATTCCGCCTGGACCATCCTCATCGTTCATTCTCTCATTCCCATCTCGCCATCACTCAGTCTTCTCATTGCACTAAGTCCTCCCCTCATATCCTGCTTGACAGCAACTCCCTCACTACACCTCCCCACCCAGGCCTCACGCTCTGTGCCCATCTCTGCTGCATTCTCCCTCACGGAGCTCACCCCCAGCTCACGTAACACCCACTGCACTGCCTACGTGTTGTGGGCTGTCTTTTCCCCCATGGAATACAAGCACCATGTGTTGAGGATTTGTTTGCTTGCTTTGCTGTTGAATCCTGAGAAAGTGATGCAGAGAAGAGCACAGATCACTAGGGTACTCAATGAACATTTGTTGCTTAAGTGGATCACTGGAGAGATGGACAGCAGAGGGACAGACAGATACAGGATGGCTCTGGTGAGTAGCAGGGGCAGAGTTTCAACAGACTGAATCACCAGGCATCTCCACAGGTACAGAATGAATGTTGTGGAAATTTGACGCATCTCACATGGGATTATGGCTGAATCACTTTCCTGCATTGTCTTCCCCAAGATGAGGTCGATGAATGGTATTTCCAGTTCTGGATGAGCCATGAAGTAAACATGGAGTTTGGACCAGGGAAAATGAGGCAGTGAGGGTGGAGGCTGAAGTGACACAGGATAGGGTGAGAGAAGGCGGGCCTTTCTCCACATCCATGGGCTTGAGCTAAGCCCAAAGGGCAAGTGCTGGAGTCATGGAGACCACACTGAGGCAGCGCTGAGCAGGCTTTAGAGTTAGTCAGTTGGCTTCTGTATTAACTGATGAAAGATGTCTGAGGCCTGAGTGTTTTGCCTGGAGAGCTGACAGCTGGCATGGAAAATTCCCCCAAAGCCCACCAAACCCAGCCTCCTAGCAACAAGTCCAATAACCAATCACACAGTAAGCCTTGGAAATGGTGGAGAAGGGCCCCCACCCCATAAAACAGGACTGCACCCCAAATTTTTTGGTGACTCAGCGCTGAGTGTTCCTGCTCCTGTCCCGCAGTGGCTTTGTACTGCTTCTTGCAATACCTGCAATACATTTTTGCTTGGCGCTGGTCTTCCCTGACTCCTTTTCCTGTTTCAATGTGAGACAGGGATAAGCCCAGTAAGGGTGAGTCTGGAGACCTGAGACCCACAGCCATAGGAGTGAACACTAACTTTGGGTTCAGGACTTCACCATGAATGTTGGAGACCACTACGAAGTGGCTCTCAGCAGGATTTAAAATTAACTAATTGGCTTTTTATTTACTTGTGAGCCTGTCTTGGGCCTAGGCCCCTTGCCTGGTGATGGGAGCTGAGTCATAGTAAGTGAACCTCTATGAATCACTGGTCTTGGCTGAGGCCTGTAGTGGCCTGTGAGGTCAGGGATACCTCAAAGGGCAAGATAAAGAAGGTGGCAGCTGAGGACATCTTGGCTCCCCAATCAATTATGTAAATAAGACTGCAGCTGCAGGCATCTTACCTTGCAGGCATCTCAGTCCCACCACAAATGCCATCTTGGAGATAAGATAGTTCTCCTTTTTTTGGGTTTTTTTTTTTTTTTACTACTTGGAGTTGTCCTTGAAGTGACTCCCAAGGTCTTCCTCAATTCCAGCACCTCCCTCAGTATCCCCTGTCTTTGTCTGCTATGGAAATAAATACGGGTGGTCCACAGAAGCTCTTGGTCTTAGCCCTAATCATAGCTCCAGAGTCAAGAACTCTGTAAGGGCTCTGATTCTCCTGGAGCCCTAAAATCATACCACTTGGCTCATTTATTTAAGCTTTCCCCATATACTTGTTCGGAAGATTGGGGATCGAGGCCAGGTCCCTGATACATGAGCACTGTTGTTTATCATTGTCAGTGCAGATCTGACATAAATAACTAAGGCGTTAATTGTTTCAGTTGCAGAGTGCAACACAGGAATTCACTGCATGCTTGGGAAGCTCTCCTCCTGAGTCAGGTCACCTGCAATGCTAAGCATGCTTTGGATTCTCCTGGTCCTCATCAACATCTATTGTAAGGCTGGCCATGTGGGGAACTACTGCAAATTCAGGTATCCACTGTGAATAGAAAAAGGCAGAGGTCTGAGGAGAGGAGGTGTGGGTCTGAGACCCCGCCTCGCACACATTTATAACCGTCAGATCCTCCAGCTCTGCTACCCACAGCAATGAGACCGGGGACCCCGCGCACCGCAGCCGCACCGGCTCCAACCACCCCCGAGTCAGGGCCGCCCCGAGGCCCCGCTCTCCCCACACTGCTG
>RJWM01023008.1:13682-32913 GCA_004363535.1 Dasyprocta punctata | reverse complement strand
GAGCCGCGCAGCTGAAGAATGGAGCTGCCGTGCGCTCTGCACTCTGGTGGGGGGGCGGGGGCCCAAGCTCTCCAGGTCCCTGCAGCTATGATGTTCAATTCCCCGGTGAGCAGCTCTGGGTTCCTGGGCTGATTTGGGCTGGGCTGCGTACCTCTGTGTCCTGCGCGGCTGGCCGGCGTTTCCCTGAGGTTCGCGGCGTCTATTCTGTTTTTATTGATTTTGTTTTGTTTTGTTTTGTTTTTGGTTCAATTCTACTACACCTGTTGGAATGGTCAGCTAATCTGAAGATAGCAAGGTATGTTATAGTAGCTATTGTACTCACATTAACAATCTTCGAAGTTCTGTACCAGTCCTACTGCTTTGTTTTGATTGACTTTATTCTGTTATGTTCTGTTGTATTTTACTATATTTAAAATAAAAAAAATTAAAGTAAAATATAAAAAATATATATAGTACTAAATACATAAATCTGATAAGAAAACTTGATATATTTTAAAGATGTAAGATCCAACAAAGCATAACAGAATGAAGTCAGTCAAAACAAAGCAGTAGAACTGGTACAGAACTTCAGAGAAAGATACTATGAAAACAATAGCTACAACAATAGCTATACAGCAATAGCTATAGTATATCTTGTTATTTTCAGAATAGTTGACCATTCCAACATATATAGTAAAATCAAACAAAAAAAACACACAATAAAGCCAATAAAAACAGAGTATAAAATAAGGCCAAAAAATATCAGAATAAACCAAAACAATGAGAACAATATTGGGCCTTGAAGACATGATAAAAGAGAATCCCCCATTTTTGCTATATTGTGTACTGTCATCTTCCAAAGAGATGCTCAGGTTGCCAGCCCCATGCCTGCAAAATGAATAATACTAGCATTTAGTGGTTTTATGTACCTTAGTTGCTATCAATTTAGCCAGACCTCCGAATGAGCAGGTTGCTTTGGGGAGGGGGCGGGGGTCAGAGCTTTGTCCTTGATTCTTAGCCCGTGAGCCAGTAGGTGGACAGGGGGAGAGGGGTGCATGTTTGTCTTCCTGGGATCCACGCTGGTCACTCAGGCCCCTGGAAGACAGACTTAGTTGTCTTCTGGTTGGAGGTGCTCAGGCCCAGCAGGGCAGGCTCCTGAGATGCCCATCTCTTTCTCCAAGAAAACTTGATATAAATGTTCCTGTAATTATTAAAGAATAATCCCTATAAGTATTAAAGAAATTAAATCCATAATTAAAAATCTGTCTTACAGAAAGTTCTAGGCCAAGATGGCATCTGCAGCAATTTTTTTCCAAATCCATAAAAGGAATAATTCTTCTTAATCTTGAATAAGCCTTAGAATATAGGAAAAAATTGGACAGTGTCATCCTCCAATTTGTCTTATGATGCAATTTCTATCTTGACACCTAAATCTTACACAGAAACCACAAAGGAAAAAAATCAAATTCAACCTTATCCATGAATGTAGATACAAAACTCCAAAACAAGATGAAATGCAACAAAGATAAACTGAGTAAGTGACTCACTGGTTCATGAACAAATGAAGTAATGATTAAAATAACTTTGTACGATGATTAGATGGATTTATTTTAGGAAAGTTTAATACTTACAAATCCATTTGCATGTACCTATCACACTGACAAAATGAAGAAAAAACTGTATGTGAGATTAGGGATACAGACAAATATTTCATAAAAGTTGATGCTCATTCATTAAAATTTGCAGAAAATTCAGACTTCTTTAATAAGATTTTTAAATACTAAATATAACATTAAATGTTAATTAAATTCAGTTAAGTTGGTGATTAGGCAGTCAAATTTTAAGAAATCTTTTTTCTCCCTCAGAATACCAGCAGCAATAATTTGCAAAATAGTGTAACTCACAGAAGTATCAACAAATTTCACACAGATTTCTTCGTTTCCTTCTGAGTGAGAAAAGATATCCTAAGGAGTCCCGGGAGAAATGAACGGGAGGAGCTGAGGGTAGACAGGATGATGACAAGCTAGAGAGGGAGGTGTAAGGGAGATAGAAGGTTTTTAGTGAAAAAATACCACAGTCTGAGAAAGCAAACATGGGATAGAAATGCTCAAAGACTGAAATTTTGGGCAGTAATTTTAGGACATTTTGATTGCATTTCAAATACATGAAATAATATAACTACAAGGTTAGGAAATCAATGTTTAAGAATATATATATTTGTATGTTTTACAAACATTTGAAAAATAAAGTTGGGTTTATTTAGCTACAGCACAGCAAAATTGACCCTTCTTTTTTATGAGTTTTGACAGATATATTCAATCATGCTACCAACAGCACAAGACATAGAATATTGCCATCATTCCCAAAAAGGTCCAATATGTTGATTTTTGGTCATTCTTCATTTTCCCTCCTGGCTTTTGGCAAAGATTGTTATACTTCATGTTCTCATATTTTTACCTTTTAAAGAATGGCATCCTCTTTGCATCTGGAAATATCTTTATAAAGAATATTGATACATATTTCTAAAATATTTCAAAATATCCTCACTACAGTAGCAAGTTATCATTAGGAACTTCTGATAACTTCATATTCTAACTGCAGTTCCAGGTATAAATTCCGTGCACATTTAGCCAAATGTATTAAAGCAGATATAATACAGAACTTATAAAAATATATAAAAGTAATTTTACATACATGGTAGCTTTTGTTCCTTAAAGTAATCTAATTAATACTCTGCTTCAAGTATTAGAGAATGACATATGATCAATTATAATTGTTTGAACCTTAATTATTCAAAATCTGTGAATCTTTTGCATATTAACTTGATTAATTAATTAATTAATTCAATAAATATTTACTAACTGCTTACCGTGTGTCATGAATACTCAAAAATCCCTGTGCTGGTGGAATTTAGATTATGGTCAAACTAAATAGAAAAAGACAAATTAAAAATTAAATGCAGAATATCCCAAATGGTGTTAAGTGCTATGGTTAAAAAAAAAAAGTTAGAAAAAAGTGGTAGAGATTGTGGTGAAGGGTTTTGTGATTTTGTGATCAGAAAAACTCTTTGATAACATCTGAGCAAAAGCCTGAAAGATATATAAGAGCAAACCCTGCGTCTGTCTGGGTAAGGGAGAGCCAGGAATATTAGACAGAGTTAGGAGGAGTCTAGAAACAGCCAGGAAGCTAAAGTGCCTGGATCTGAAAGAAAAATGGAAAGAACAGTGAGCATAAAGCCAAAGAAACAAATAGGATCCCTGATGCTAAGGGATTTCACGAATGACTGCAAAGACGCATATTTAATTCATGTGTTTTGTAAGGCATGTATCTTTTAGCCTTTCAGTCACATAACAAGCATTAGGATTTTTTATTCAATAAACTACTTCACTTCTTAAGCAACATGTGAGGAACTATTATGTTATCTGGGAATGACAGACTGACTTTGTTACCATAAACATGGGCTGGCCTGGTGAGTGGAATGCCAAAACATTGGTCTAAATGATCTTAACTAATTTAAAGAGGAAATCAAGAAATAAATGTCTCCTGGTTCTCTGCAGATAGACAAATATCCCACAGCATTTTGGTAAAGGAACTGTATCTGACGTGAGTATGATGCACAGAAAGCAGTTCTTGGAAGAGAATTTATCACTGCATTTAGAGGATGTGTGAGCTGCTGTCTCAAGATCTTTTGTTACCAAGTACATAGAAAATTATGTGGAAATGTCCATCGTGACACAGCGTGAAGGCCAGCACTCACTGGACCACAGGCACCTGGAGACCACAGTGACCTGTAAAGCAGGTGCCTCTTTCAGTGCAGTGTCCTGCAATTGGGGTCAGCACTCAGCACAACAGACAGCATCTGTGCAGCAGGAGCTGGCATTAGGAGTATGGGAAGCAACACACAACACGTGCATAGACAGTCTGCTGAACTCTGACAGCTGTGAGTCGTATGCCACGGGGCGGGGAATGTTGTATAATTCCTGAGAAAATTCACATTCTCCAGTCTAGAAACACTGATGTCCCATGCAGCACAAAAAGAGAGATACAGAGACAGAGACAGAGACAGAGAGAGAGAAAGAGAGACAGAGACAGAGAAAGAGAGAGAGAAAGAGGGAGAGAGAAAAAAGGAAGGAAAGAAGGAAGGAAGGAAGAAAGTAAAAGAGAGTCTCAGTTATTTAAAGGTAAGCAACCCAAGCATCTCTTTATAGCAGGCAATGTAGCAAGTATGGGGGATTCTCTTCTGTCTTGTCTTTTATTATTAATAAAATATAATAAAAAAATAATAATAAAGGTAAACACTTCACCTATGATTTTTAAAATATAGGTTTTAACTGCTCTTACTTTTTTATTTAAGAATTTCAGTTTTGATCACTAGGTTTGAATATGTATAGTGCTTTTTTAGGCTAACTATTAATTTGCATTTCCTTCTAATTTAAATGATAATAATTGCTTAAATACTATTTGCTGAATGTTGAAGGGCTTAATAAAATGAACTTTTAAAATAAATTTTAACCTGTGCAAATTTTTATTATATTTTTGAACTGATATATCCCTATATGAATGGATTTTTAGAATAAATCTATGTATAATTTCCAAAATATAGGCTTACATAAGGCAAAGATATACTTGTTGATCAAATGAGGTCATTAAAAGAGCTTTGAAATATACAACTATAAACTATTATACTCAATTATTACTATTACTATTTTGAAACATAGTGTCACTACATTCCCAAGGTGGGCTTTGAATTCCTGAGTTCAAAAAAATACTCCTGCCTCAGCATTCTGCATAGCTAGGACAATGGACATGCACCATGCTAGTATTATTAATATTGATATTGAGTGTTGAGGTCAATAATAATACCAATACTGGTATTAAGATCCACATAGAGGTAAGTTTTCCCTCAAATTCTAGAGGACTAGGCCCAGGCAGCTACATTTTCCCAGTGATGCTTTTATTACCTAACATTCTGAGAGCATCAAATATAAATATAAGTTCTTTCCTAGCAATCCTGGAAATATGTAGTTTACTTTTTTTTATTTTACAATGGTAAATTTCAGGAAAAATGTTTTTAAAATATTCTTGTCAGTCTTGCATGCCTGTATCTGGTAACCTGAGCAACTGTTTTGAAGAGAACAACATGCACTATAACAACCATTGTTAAATTCCTACCATCTTGTTTTAAAATCCTCTATTGCTATTGTCTGTTGTTGTTGTTGTTGTCATTTTGCTTTGGTTGTTGTTTTTTGATGGTTCATTTGCTTCTTGACTTTTCTGTTTTTGTCGCTTTAAAATAAAAAAAATATTCTTGTTATCCTCTCATGAAATAAATTCCTTCATTCTGTGGACCTCAGAAGACAACAATAATATGCTCAGCTACTATGCACCACAGTTGTATGAGAAGCATTTGTAAAATGTACTGAAGCATACTGTTTTTAAAGTATAAGATAATATACTTCCCAACTTAAGGCTGAAGCTGATTTTACCACCATGATCTGTTACGGTACATAGGAAGGCAACCTGGATCTTCCAGCATCTTGACAGTGAAATCTAGGTCAATGACAGCACAAGGCATAAAACAGAAAGAGCCTGACAAGCAGCAGTGAGAGAAAATCAAATAGCAAGATGCAAATCATAATAATAACAATGTTATGATAAAAGATGATATTTATTAACAGTTATAATATGCCAGCTGCCAGTCTAAGCATTTACTTATAACATGTTATTTCATTCTGAGAACGCTATGTGGTAAGAACTGCCAGAATTACCTCATCTATTGTGACTGTGAAGGAAATGACTGGCCAGAGATCAAATTGCCCAGGGGCACATGTTTATTGAGCATACAGCTAGGTTACCATCCACAGTATCTTACTCTGAAGCTATCTCCCACAATATTTTTACTGCAATTGAATAATAAGTTTATATCATATTTATAGATTAGTACAATGTTGTCCTATTGGCATCTGCAAAACACTAGTGTAAGATAAATATCATTTCATATCAAAAAGATTCCACGATTTTTAAAAACCCCCATGTATGAACTCTCCCCCTTACAGATTCACAATGCACATTATTATACTAAGGCTCAAAGATGTTTTGCTTCCAAGAAATCTTTTTGCCAGCACTTTTTAAAATGTGCGTATGTATATGTACATTATAATACTTCATGAACTCTTAGTACTATCTAAGTTGGAGAAAACACAACACTCAGATTATCCTACCAATATCCAATTATGTTTATATAAATTCAGGATAAAAAGTAAAACACAAATAAGGAGAGTTTAAAGCTTGTCTTTAAACAAGGTAGATAATTTCCAGCTGTATTATATCCACAGCTACTACCACTGTATCACTCACTCCCACTTACCAGCATGCTATGCACATGAATGCATAATAATTTACAAGGAGACTGAAAGTGGGAAAACAGGAAAATTTATTTTTACACAATGACAGCATAATTTTTCAAATAATATATTTAGGTGATGCACTTCTCAAATTAAAGAAATAAGTCAAATTGTTCATTTAGAAGACTGTAACAAGTATACTATTTCTTGGTATTTCCAGACCTTGGGACTATAGAGCTGCTTCATTACATATTGCTCTAACCTGAGAATTACTGCTTGAACTAGCTATGCCAGTGATGGGAAAGACTCCGATCAAGAAATCTCAAAGTATTCTGCGTTACACAGTTAAACTAGTTTCTTCAGTGCAAAATTCTGTACTGTAAAAGGAAGGCATTTTTGTGTAGAATTCCTGAAATTTGTTTGACCACGGAGACTTTCTATCAAAGAGCAGCATCTCATGGTCTTAGAATTTCTTGAAAGTCACTTGGAGAATTGCTAACCCAGACTAAGAAAAACAAATTCTTGTGCCATCTTTTAGGGTCATTTTTGCTTGGTTGAATTCATTCTGTCCAACCTTATGCCTCAGCATTCTCCTCAATGAATCTTGCATTCAAGTTATGTTGGAGATCAGGAAACAAAAGCCCAAAATATAATGCTATAATATACTGAGTACTTTAAACTGAGGAACAGAACCAAGGTCCCTTTGACTGTCTTTTGTCCTTCTGACTCTAGCCCCTTACCCTTTCTTAAAGGAAGTTATGAAAACAGAATGTCTCCTTGCTAAGGTGGGTTATAGAATTTAGGTCCTCGTTTCCCCAAAGCAATCTGCAAAACCTAAAAGTATTACCCTTACCTTCCCCCACATTTCTTTCTAGGAGCTGGTTGTGAAAGAAATCTTTGACCTATCTTGTGAAATAGGATATAAGACCCTAATTCCAGAGAAGTTCTCCTCCTAACCCCAGAAGGAAGGACTACTACACAGAGAAGCAAGAAGAAGCTGAACAAACAGATTTTCCTGGATTCACCTCCATTTTATTACATTAGATAATGTCAAGTTCTGTCTGATCACATTTCTACACTGTTGTCCATTCTTCACTGAGTTTAAAAGCTTAAAAGATAGACTGCTTCCCCTAGATTTTGAAGAAATCTTCATTCTGAAGACTCCTGTGCCATATAAAACTTTGATCAAATAAATTTCTTTTACTTTTCTCTTTTTCAACCTCCTTTTGTTATGGGAGTGTCAGCAGTGACTTTATGGAAGGTACAGAAAAGCATCAAACCTTCCTGATTCTATACCTTCCTCCTTGCATTGCCCCAAATACTGTATGCTGTATATATCAGTGATTGATTCATTCACAAAACGTTGAGTAAGAGCATCTATTATGAGTTATGCAGTACAAATCACAATTCCCGTCTTCAAATGAGATGGGCAGACAGAATTAGTGCACAGTGATGGAAGTTGTTCTGATAGAAAGCAGTGGTGGGTAGAGTGAAAGGCATCGGCGAACATCTATCCCAGACTTAAACTATGAACACATGAAGCACAATCTAAAAATACACTGAATGTGTAAATGTTTAAAAATGTATTGCCAGGATACTTTCAGTTTTTCTGGGAAAATACCCAGAAGGGGACTAGCTGGATTGAAGGGGATTTCCAATCCTAGTTTTTTGTTTATAGCAGCACAATTTGTAATGGCTAAATCTTGGAAACAACCAAAATGCTCATCAACCACAGAATGTATGAAAAAGATGTGGTATTTTTATACAATGGAATACTACTCAGCTATTAAAAAGATGATCTTGAGGCTTTTATAGGTAGATGGAGGCAACTTGAGACTATACTCATAAGTGAAATAAATCAGACTCACATTTGTAAATATCATATTGTCTCCTTAGTGTAAAAAATAAATAATATTTTTTTAAAAACTGAAAGGGTAATAAGATCCAAAATATACAATAGATATTGCAATCAGGAAAGGGAAAGAAAGTGCTCAAAATACATATAACTGTATGCATGTATAAGTATGCGAGATAGATAACTATACTACTAATTCTCTGTAGTTCATTAGAAAGAATAGTTTGTGTTGTCATTGATTGTCTGCTTTTTTAATGCCTAGATTTTGTAACTTGAACAACTACTTCTAAGATAACAATATGTAATATATTAACTAGTATTGATTTCTTACTTTTTTTGAAATTCTGTGTTACTTCTACCTTTTTTCTGTTTTGCTTTTTTAAAATTAAAAAAATGAATTTAAAAAAAATATATTGCCGTAAAAGGCACAATGCCATTAATCTCCCTCAAAAGACTCCCCGCTCTCTGAATCTTCTTATTCCATTTTTCTTGCATTTTCTCATGTAGTCCTGGGGATCCTCTTCCATGAATGTCTTTCATTCCACTGTTGTGGCTGCTTTGATATCCTGAATCAACTCAAAACATTTTTCATGATCATTTTACTTTGAGGAAGAACTAGAACTTGCACAGTGCCAGGTCTAGTGAATAAATTGGATAAAGACATACTACAATGTTCTTACCAGCCTGCCTCTTCATGGAATGGTAGTTGGCAATGGTATTCACCATGATTTTTAACACACTTTCTAAAGACACACATGAAAGAGGACTTCCAGAACTGCTTCGGAAAGTGGTAAGAACAATGGGATAAGTGTGCTTCAAGCAAGGGGAAGTATTTTGAGTGGAATTAATAGCAATGTAGCTTTTACTGTAACAAATTTTTTAATGTAAACTTTCACCATATATTTCAATAATATGTCCTAGAACCAAGGAAGGAAGAACTGAAAGAGATATTGTCTAAGGGTCAAACCACGATAATGCTGAATACTTCCAGTACGAATAACCTAGGTAGCTACACAAGAGAGAAAGTGGAACCATCAAAGCATAGCAAACATGTGACTAAACAAAAATGGAGATTCAACACATGGATAGCGGGGAGAAAGGAAGGAAGCGAAGCCCTGTCTGTGAGCCAGAAGGTGTGTGGGCTGAGGTGAGGAGAACAGCTCCTCCCCTCCATGAGCAACCGGCTGATTCAGAGGTACAGTACTGTTTGATTGATTTAACAAGTCTAAAGCCAAGCAACTATTTGGAGGACAACAATATGCAATGTAGTAACTGTGGTGAATTTCCTATTGTCTTATCACTATTTTGATTCATTTTATTGCTCTGTTTTATTCCCTTTAAACTTAAAGAGAAAAAATCTGAAGGAGTTCATTCAATCCAAAATATATAATAGATATTGTGAAGATGAAAGGGGAAGAAAAGCTGTTATAAACACTCTACACACTCGCATCAAGACAACAGAAATTTGATCCAAGTCGGATATATTGCCTTTCTAGTATTATAGGGCAGAAGATAGAAAGGATGGCAGACTACTTGCTCTACGGTTTCCTCTATTGAGTGGACATCACAATGGATTTTTTTGTTTTGCTTTTACTTTTTCGTGAGGAGATTTAAATTTGTAACTTTTAAAAGGAAACAGCTTTAAATTTCCTATCCTGGACAAATAAACCCTTCCTCTGTGCTCATCTGGAATGAGAGTTGTCTCTAAAATATAGCAGAATCTCATTAGCATTGAGGCTTGGCAGCCACAGTTCAATTTAATGCCTAAATATTATCAGGATTTCTTGAAAGAAATGCAATTAAGGAGGCATTAAAAAAGCAATCAGTTAGCATTCTAGAAAGTATCTGTAAAAATGGCATCATAAAGTAATGGAATAAAATTAACTGTGAGCACTTATGACACACCAAGCCTCAGCACTCCAGTCAGGTAATTTCATTGTTTTCCTACCAAACCTTTTATGATAAATGTCAATTGTATTTTCCATCTTGAAGATGCAGAAACTGAGGTAGCAAGAGGCAAGTTCACACAGAGCCACTGGCCCTTTGCTTCTAACCACCACACAGGATGGCCCACCACTGCACTGTTCAGGAGTCTGTTGAATCCTGTCTTCTGTAATGATCACTTGTCTAATGTAAAAATCCATCACTATCAGGGCAAAATGCTTGAGACACTAATTCTATGAGCAGTCTTACTAAAATAAGATACATCTAATTAACTATGTAAACTTTTCAAATATTGATAGCTTTTTTCTTACGAATTCAACAGTAGTGTTACAAACTATTTTGTTTTTTTAGTGAACTTAGGCCTACGTGTTTTTCTTGATTTCTACATGTTTCATTTGATTTATTTCATTTAACATTGAAATTCTGTATATCTATTTTTATTCATACATCTAGTTGCCAGAAAACAAGTTCAAAATGGTTCGTTGTTTGATTCTTTTTAAATCACATTATTTTAATTTAATAATCAATCCTTTACAACCTGTTTTTTTTTTACTGCCATAACTATGTAAACTTTTCAAATATTGACAGCATTTTTCTTACAAATTCAACAGTAGTGTTACAAACTATTTTGCTTTTTTAGTGAACTTAGACCTACGTGTTTTTCTGAATGTAACATCTCCATCAATTTCTTTACATAAATTCCTGTGGATGATTATAGGCCAGCTTCAAGGTATCCACAGGGAAATGGCTAAAATACATTATTCATTAAAGACAATGACCTCTTTAGGAATGTATGCACATTTACTATTAAATTATCCTCAGGAAGTGTCTATACTATGAAGTTCTTTTTAAAATTGATACATGTTTGCAGTGCATCATCATTACATTCTTCATGAGAAGTTGGTACACACACGACACATCTTCATTCTTTTTTATTCCGTTCCCGACCCATCTTCCCCGCTTCCTCACTTTTTTTGTCTCCTTCTTTCTATGAAACTTCTATCTACCTCATTCCTATTATTTGTCTTTTATTTTCCTGTTTAATTATTTCTGCTTTGAGTTTCTCATATAATAAAAACTATGAGATATTTAAGTTCATTTGATTTCTTTCATTTAACATTGAAATTCTGTATATCTATTTTTATTCATACATCTAGTTGCTAGAAAACAAGTTCAAAATGGTTTGTTGTTTGATTCTTTCTAAATCACATTATTTTAATTTAATAATCAATCCTTTACAACCTGTTTTTTTTTACTGCCATAAAATCTAAATGCAAGAGAAATAGAGACCACTGAAGAATTTTCTTGAAAATGAGATGTATAAAGTATATGGAATATTTTAATGAGTTTTCAACATTAATTAACTAATCTTTTTTTATTTTAAAGAGAAAAAACACAGAAATGAAAACCAAACAACAAAGGACATACAAACAACAACTACAAAAACAATAAAAAACCCAAAGCAATAGCACTCTAGCCTTTAAAAACAAGATGATAGGAATTTAACAATGATTGTAATATTGCATACTGTTATCTTCAAAAGAGTTGCTTAGATTTCCAGATATAGATGTGCAAAATTGATCTAATCCTATGAGTATTAACTGTTCTTTATTAAGAACTAATAGAATTAGTAGCATAATCATCTTAGCTAATTTATGTATACATAAACAAATTTATATCTTTTCCTTTTCCCTTCCTTCTTTTCTCCTTTCCCCTATCCCAGTGATTTTTCCCCTTTGGCAGTTTCTTACCGTTTCAAAATATCTATTGTAGACTTTGGGTCTCATTTACTCTTTCAGTTTCTTACACTAGAGAAGCAATACAGTATTTACACATGTCAGTCTGATTTATTTCACTTATGAGTATGGTCTCAAGTCTCATCCATTTACATATAAAAGTCTTGATGCAATCCTTCTTTATAGCTGAGTAGTACTCTACTGTATAAAAATACCATATCTTTTTATCCATTCCTTGGTTGATAGGCATTTGGGTTGTTTCCAAGTTTTGACTATTACAAATTGTGCAGCTATAAACGTGGGTACACAAAAATCACTGTGGTATGATGTTTTCAATTTTTTCTGAGAAAGTGCCCAAAAGGAGAGTAGCTGGGTCAATGGGACCTCTAATCCTAGCTTTTTGAGGAATTTCCACACTGACTTCCACAGTGGTTGCACCAGCCTACACTCCCATCAACGATGGAAAAGTGTTCATTTTTCCCCACAACCCCTCCAGCATTTGTTATTGGTTGATTTCTTGATCTTGACCATTCTTTCTGGAGTGAGATGGAATCTCAGCATTGTTTTAATTTGCATTTCTCTAATGACCAATGACGCTGAACATTCTTTCATATAGTTATTTGACATTTGTATTTCTTCATCTAAGAAGTGTGTATTCATCTCAGATGCCCATTTTTGTGTTGGATCTTTGAATTTTGGAGTCCTGCTTTTTTAAAATTCTTTATATGTTCTAAATAGAAGTCCTTTGTCTGAGGGACAGTTGGCTAAGATATTTTCCCAATCCATGGATTTTCTTTTCACTCTGTTGGAGATTTCTTTTGATATGCAAAAATTTTTTAATAAGATGAAATTCCAGTTGTTGATTCTGGAAAGTACTTCCCAAGCAGTTTGCGTTTTGTTCATTAACTCACTACCTATCTCTTTGTCTTCAAGATTTCTACCTACATTGTCTTCCAGAAGATTTAGTGTTTCTCTTTTAATACTTAGACCTTTGATCCTTTTTGACTTTAGTTTAGTGCGTGATGATAGACATGGGTCTAGTTTTAGTGTTTGGCATATGGAAAGCCAGTTTTTCCCCAGTGCCACTTATTAAAGAGACTATCTTTCTTCCAGCGAATTGTTCGACCCCTTTGTTGAAGATAAGGTGGCTGAGTGTGATTGTAATTGTGGCTGTATCTTCTAATCCATTCCATTGATATTCAGGTCTGGTTTTGTTGTTGTTGTTTGCTTGTTTGTTTTTGCCAGAACAATGCTCATTTTATCACAGTAGCATCAGTAGTATAATTTCAAGTTGGGGATTGTGATGCCTCCTGCCTTGCCTTTGTTGCCCACGATTGCCTTTGCTATTCTAGGTCTCTTCTGGTTCCATATGAATTTTAGGAATGATTTCCCTAGATCTGTGAGGTATGAAAATGGTATTTTGATTAGAATTGCATTAAATCTGTATAACAATTTTGGGGGAATGGCCATTTTCACAATGTTTGTCCTTCCTATTCATGAACAAGGAATTTCTTTCCATTTTCTGAAATCTTTGATTTTTTTTCAGAGTAAAGCAATTTTTTTTTTTTTTTTTTTTTTTTTTTCAGCACCGGGGATTGAACTCACAGCCTTGCGCCTGCCAGGGCAAGCGCTTAAGCCACTGAGCGAAACTCCCCGCCCTGGTTTTTTGAGGCAGGGTCGCACTATGCAGCTCAGGTCGGCCTTGCGCCGCGTTGTAGCCCAAGCCGGCCTCGAACTCACAATGCTCCGCCTACCTCAGCCTCCCGAGTGCTGGGATTAAAGGCGTGCGCCACCACACCCGGCTACAGTAAAGCAATTTTTAATGTAGATCTTTTACTTACTTTGTTGGATTGATTCCTAATATTTCATTTTTTTGAAGCCGTTGTCAAGGGTGTGATTTCTCTTATTTCTCTCTTAGTGATTTTGTTGTTTGTGTACAGGAATGCTATTGATTTTTGAGTGGTGACTTTGTATCAAGCTGCATTACTCAATTTGGTTAGCAGATCTAGAAGTCTTTCAGTGTAGTTTTGGAAGCCTTGGATGCAGAATATCATGTCATCTGCAAATAATGATAATTTAACTTCTTCCTTTTCCACCCTTATTCCTTTTATTTCTCTCTCTTATCTAATTGCTCTGTCTAATGTTTCCAGAACTATATTGAATAGGAGTGGTGATAGTGGATATCCTTGTCTTGTTCCTGATTTTAGGTTGAAAGTTTTCAGTTTTTGTCCATTTAGGAAGATGTGGGCTGTCACCAGGTGGTGATCCCCACCTGGAAACCAGGGCCATGTGCAGGCTACTTCTGGAGTGGGGACAGGCACACCCAAGCCTCTCTCTGTGAGTCTATGCCATTTGCAGGCTGCAGTGGGTAGGGGAGAGTTAGATCCAGGCCTCACTAGGAAGCAATCCCAGCCAGGAAACCATATCATTTTCATTGCTTTGTTGGGTTGGGTTTTATTCTCTTTTGTTTTGTTTCATTATGTTAAATCTGATGACATGAACAGTTATTTGAAAGATAACAAGACACATTATGGTAGCCATTTTCAATTAACCAGTTGGTTGCTTTGAAGTCTTTATTGCATTCACTGTTCTGTCTTTATTATTTGTATTCTATTCTGTTCTGTTCGATTTTTACTATGTCTGAAAGTATCTGCAGCTATTTTGAAGACAACAAAAGGCATTATGGTAACTAGTGTTGATTTTGTAAGGTTTTGAAGGCCTGTATCACTTATGCTGGTTTATTTTTCATTGGTTTTATTCTGTTTTCTTTTCCTTGGTTTTATCCTCTTTAAAAGAAAAAAGAAAAAGAAAAACATAATGTGGGCTGTTGGCTTACTCTATATGGCTTTTATCAGATTGAGGTAAAGACCATCTATTCCAATTTTCTGTGGGATTTTCATCATGAATGAGTGTTGGACTTTATCAAAAGTTTTTTCTCATCTATAGAGATGACCATGTGATTTTTTTTTTTTTTTTTTTTTTTTTAGCAACACCGGGGATAGAACTCAGAACCTCGCACCTGCCAGGCAGGCACTTAAGCCACTGAGCCAAACTCCTGGCCCTGGTTTGTTTGAGGCAGGGTGGTACTATGTAGCTCAGGCCAGCCTTGCACTAGCCTTGTAGCCCAAGCCAGTCTCAAACTCACAATACTCCTCCTACCTCAGCCTCCCAAATGCTGAGATTAAAGATGTGTACCACCATGCCTGGCTGACCATGTGATTCTTGTCTTTGGCCTTATTGATATGGTGTATTACATTTATTGTTGTGCATATGTTCAACCATCCCTGCATTTGTGGGATGAATCCCACTTGGTCATGGTTTGTAATCTTTTTGATGATTTGTTGCATTCTGTTTGCCAGTATTTTATCAAGGATTTTTGCATCTATGTTCATTATGGAGATTGGCCTGCAATTCTCTTTTTTGGTTGGGTCTTTCTCTGGTTTTGGTGTTAGGTTAATACATGCTTCCAGGAATGAGTTAGGAAGAATTGCTTCCCTTTCAATTTCATTAAAGGTTTGAGGAGTGTTGGTTTTAAGTCTTCCCTAAGTTTCTTTTAGAATTCAAGAGCGAATCTATCTGGACCTGCACATTTCTTGGTTGGTAAGGTTCTAATTCATTTTCAATTTCATTAACTGAAATTAGGCTATTCATCAGTTTTACATCTTGTTGATCCAGCTTTGGTAATTCATATGTTTCTGGGAATCTGTACATTTCTTCTGTGTTATCACAGCTGTGAAAGTAAAGCTTTTTGAAGTAGGTATTGATGATCTGTATTTCTACAGGGTATGTGGTGATCTCACCATTTTCACTCCTTATTTCATGAATTTGAGGTTTTTCTTTCCTTTTTTTGATAAAGTTGACTAAGGGTTTAACCATTTATTCTTTCAAAAAACCAACTCTTCTATTCGTTAATTCTTTGTACTGTTTTCTTAGTCTCAATTGCTTTAATTTAAACTTTGATTTTATAATTTCCTTTCTTTGGGCTTTGAGCTTGACTTGCTCTTCTTTTTCTAGATGTTTGAGGTGCAGCATCAAGTTGTTAATTTGTGTTTGTTCTGTTCTCCTGATGTGAGAATTTACAATAAATTTCCCTCTGAGGACTGCTTTCATTTCATTCCACAGGTTCTGGTAAGTTGTATTTGTATTTTTATTTGATTGTAGATATTATTTAATTTCTTCTTTGAACCATTGGTCCTTTTAGGTGAGTGTTATTTAATTTTCATGTGTCAATGAATTCTTGTGGGTTTTCTTATCATTAATTTTCAGTTTTATTGTGCTATGGTCAGATAATATGCATGGAATTATCTCAATTCCTTTGCATTTACTTAAGCATGTTCTGTGGGCTAGTATATGGTCTATTTTAGAGAATGATCCATGTGCAGCTGAGAAGAATGTGTATTCTGATGTTATTGAGTGGAACACTTGGTACACATCTACTAGGTCCATGTATTCACAAGTTTGATTCAGTTCTGTTATTTCTTTGCTGAATTTTTGTTTGGTTGATCTGTCTCTTTGTGACAATGGGGTGTTAAGTTTCCCTGTGTTAACTGTATTATTGCTTATTTGATTTTTCATGTCTGTTAAGATTTGTGTTACATAGTTGGGTGCTCCCATATTTGCTGCATATATAGTTATGATTGTAATCTCTTCCTCTTCAAGTTTTCCACTAACAAGTATGTAGTGACATTTTCTATCTCTTTTGATCATTGTTGGTTTAAAGTTCACATTGTCTGCAAACAGAATAGCTACCCCTGCTTTTTTGTGGGTTCCTATCACATGGAGTATTGTTTTCCATCCTTTGAGTTTTAGTCTATGAATTTCCTTTTGCATTAAATATGTTTCTTGTGCACAGCATATTGTTGGATTTTGTTTCTTAACCCACTCTGCCAGTCTGTTTCTTTTGATCTGTGAATTGAGGCCATTTACATACATGGTTATAACTAATATGTATTGGCTTATCTTCATTATGTTATCTTTCTGTTGTTGGTTACCTAGTTTTACCCCTGTGTTTAATTGCTTGTCCTGCTTGTTGCTGGTGTGCTCTTTCTGGTGTTGTTCTTGGAATTGTGGTCATTTCTATCTCTTTCCAGAATATCTTTCAGTATTCTTTGTAGGGTTGGTTGGGTTGTCATGAAGTTCTTCAGTTGTTCTTTGTTGTGGAAGTATCTTATTTCTCCATTGATTCTGAAAGATAGTTTTGCAGAGTATATCAATATGGGTTGGAAGTTTTTTCTTTCAGTATTTAAAATACTTGGCTCCATGCTTTTCTTGACTTGTTGGTTTGTGTTGAGAAGTCTTCCATGATTCTGATAGGCTTTCCTTTATAGGTGATCTGTTCCTTTGTTTAACAGCTTTTAATATTCTGTTCTTAGGCTGAATTTCTGGGATCTTGATTATTATATATCAAGGCATAGATTTATTTTGGTTATGGCTAATTGGAGTAGTATATGCCTCACTTACCTGCATACCAGTTCTTTCCTCACGTTAGGCAAATTTCCTGCTATTACATCTGCAAATATTCTTTTTATGTCATTTATGTTGACTCCTTTTTCATTAACACCAATCATCCTTCCGTTGTTTGTCTTTGCATCATCTTGCAGTTATTGAATTATTATTTCTTGATTTGTTATATAAAAGAGTTGTTTTCTTTCATGATCACTAGTCACAATCTTGTGTTTGAGACCTGAGAATGTCTTCAGTTTCATTCATGTGGTTTTGCCAACTTTCAATGGAATTTTTTACTTCCTGAATATCTCCTTGAATGTTTCATGTATTCTAATTGTTTCCTGTATTGTTCATTCAAGGTTTCTATCACTTTCCTATGTTCCTTTATTTTTTTAATCTATGTCTTCCTTAGTTATACTCACCAATTCTTTTATTATGCTTATCATTTCTGTTTTTACATGAGCAATTATTTCTGATCTGATTACCTTTACAGCTTCCTGGAGTTGTTTCTTTACTTTCCTTGCTATCATTTCAGAGACTTCAGGTGTGCAATTTCCAAATTCATCCATGTCTACGTCTCGGACTTGATATGGATGTGTTGATTTGAGATTGTATTTTTTTTATATTTTCCTGTGTTCCTCTGAATCAGCTGGATACCAAGTCCAAGTTGCTTCCCTTTCTGGTGGGCTGTCCAGTAGTGGGCTTCACTGAGGGTTGCTGTTGTTTCCAGGTGGCTAGGCACAGACATCTGGTTCCCTTGGACTTTGCCAAGAGTTCCCAGATGACTGCAGGTTGCTGGGCACAGGTTCTCACTCCCTGCAGGCCTCAGAGATGATTCCCAGGTTTAGATGGGTCATTGGGTGCAGACTACCAGTCTAAGGGCTCTCAGATGACTGCTAGTCACTGGGCATAGGCTCCCAGTCCCTCTAGGCCTCAGAGACGGTTCCTGGCTATGGGCAGGTCGCTGGGCACAAATTCCCAGCCCCTGTGAGCCTCACCCAGGGTTCCTGGGTGTGGGCAGATCACTGGGTGCAGCTTCTCAGTCCCCATGAGCCTCACTGGGGCTTCCTAGGTGTGGGTGGGTCACTGGGTGCAGCTTCACATTCCTTGTAGGACTCACTGAGGGTTCCTGGATGACTGCACATCCCTGGGCACAGACTCCCAGTCTCTGAGGGTCTCAGAGACGGTGTCTGGGTGTGGGCAGGTCACTGGGCACAGTTTCCCAGACCCCAAAAGCCTCACCAAAGGTTTCCACTTGACTGCAGGTTGCTGGGTACAGACTCCCAGTCTCCACAAGCCTCAGAGATGGTGTCCAGGTGTGGGTGGACCTAATTAACTAATATTATTAAGTATAAATTATGTACCAACTGCACCATGGAATTTGTTATTTTACACACATTATCAAAGAAGCTGTACATAAAAACTCAAGTTATTGTTTGCCTTATGATTCTTCATGTAACAAACATTTCTGCTGATTTCAAGAAATCACACTGATTTCAATAAACCTTTGTACCAAATGAATATGTAAGAATCAATACTAATATTTGAGTCAGAATAATTGATATTGATAAATGAAATAATAATTTATGATATCAATCTACTTAAATGACTATTATGTTCCAACCATTACATTAAGAACTTTTAATGTATCATCTCACCTATAACAAGTAATTCTACTCTCACATTTTATAAATTAACAAAGGCAAAAATATAAGTTAAGAAAACTGTCTCAAGCCGGGCGTGGTGGCGCACGCCTTTAATCCCAGCACTCGGGAGGCTGAGGTAGGCGGAGCGTTGTGAGTTCGAGGCCGGCTTGGGCTACAACGCGAGCGCAAGGCCGGCCTGAGCTACATAGTGCGACCCTGCCTCAAAAAACCAGGGCCGGGAGTTTGGCTCAGTGGCTTAAGCGCCTGCCCTGGCAGGCGCAA
>RJWM01023008.1:0-13582 GCA_004363535.1 Dasyprocta punctata | reverse complement strand
AAAAAAAAAAAAAAAAAAAAACTGTCTCATATAAAGTTGAACGCAGCCTTCTGAGAGATGAACAGGGGAGGAACTAAATAATGCCCAGCCTCTAACTGCCTTTTAGTTTTCTCATCTGTAACACTGTGCTTAAAATAAATGTAAACTTGCTACAGGATAAATGAATAAAGTTGTGTGAACTGCTTGAAACTAGGAGTCTTAGTTATACATTGTTTTATAATGAAGTACCCCAAATTTGGCAACTTGAAACAACTGACACTATTTCAAAGTTTCTGGGTTAGGAATTTAGATGCAGTTTATGAGGGTTCTCTGTCTCAGTGTCTCTCCCATCCTTGCCATGGAGGTGTTGGCTGGGGCTGCAGGCGTTTTACTCATAAAATTCATTTGCATCATTGTTGGATAGGTTTAGCTTCTATCAGATTGTTGGGCTGAGGACCCCATTCAGGGCTGCTTATTGCTAAATGTCACACATAGTTATTTGTCATATGGACCTCTTTCCATAAAGTGCCTCACAACGTGGCAGCTTACTTCAACAGAGAAACTGAGAGAGTGTGGCCAAGAAGGAAGTCACGTTGTCTTTGTAGCCTACCCTCCAGAATGATATTCAGTCACATTTGTTGTATTCATTCATTAAAAGCAGATCACTAAGTTCAGGCCACAATCAATAGGAGTGATTATGCAAAAGCATGACTACCAAGAGGCAGATATCATTGAAAACCATCTTTAAAAGCTTCCTCAGATGAGTGAACCAGTAGATATCAATAAATGTCAAACTTTATTACTATCTTGAAATGCTTTTAATGAAAAACTAAACAGATACAGTAATGACAATGATAATGACAAGATATCCTTTCAATAGGCTTAAGAAATTATTTTAATGAATATTTAGTACAATGTGTCAGACACTGTCTTGAAAAGTAAGGTTATAAAAATGAGTGGAGTATAGGTCATTGCCTTTCTGGAGCTCATAGTTGTGTAGGAGAGAAAAACAAGCCCCCCAAAATATCACTTGGTCTGCTGGAGTTAGATCCAAGATTCATAGGAATCAAAGAGGTCATCTTAATGATCGGGTGATATTTGACCTAACTCTTGATAAATAAATAGGTGTCCCCAAATGGAAAGACTTCAGACCAAGGGAAGATTATAGACAAAGATTTTTAAAAAGGATAAAAGAAATGTGATTAGTGATTGAGAGGCTACTGGCAAAACAGGATGACTAGAAAATATGTCAGTTTACAAACAACATATAGATTTCCAGATGTAGATTTATGGTTCAGTTGTAAATGTGAATATGAAGACTTAGAGGTGGGCTAACTAGGTGTGGAAGCTTAAGAGGCAGTTTTATGCATGTTTTTGGGAAAGACTTGAGTTGGAAATGTAAACATCGGAATCATCAGCAATTAGATACTCATGAAATTTTGTGAATAGATTATCACTTGGAAAAACAATATAAGTAAAAAAGATTGGTTAAGAACCTTATGAAACCAATAGCTAAGGGTCAGGATAGAAGCATAAGAAGGGAAAAGAACAGTTGGTGGAGTAGGAAAATAATCAAGAAAGCATGACATCTTAGAAACTAGGCCAGTGGAGACGTTCAAGAATAGAGGAACCAAAAATGCCAAATTTTACATAAAGAGACTAAATAAGAGTGACTACATAGAATGTAGATGGTCAACATAAACTCACTTTAGGAGGTAAGAGGGAAAAGACCAATTATCAAGTAATAGCAAATATCAATTAGGTCCATCAAATGATGTTCTATATAAGTCCCAAGTATACACAATGAACTTAGCCAAGTAAGCAATGTGCCAAATACCATAGTTAATACAGCATTTGGTCCCATAGCTTTCAGATTGCAAAGACCATTCTTGAAGTAAGCAATGTGCCAAATACCATAGTTAATACAGCATGTGGTGCCGTAGCTTTCAGATTGCAAAGACCATTCTTGAACTCCAAAAACAAAGCTTGGATAAAATTGGTACAGGTGGTTGAATGGTGACCTCTAAAATTATACTTCTATGTTCCAAACCACAAAACCTATGGAGGTGACCTTATTTGGAAAAGGGGTGTTCATACATGTAATTAGATAAAATTCTCAAAATGAGATCAGCCTGGATGGTACAGCTGGGCTTTAATTCCAATGGCAAATGTCCTTACACAAGACACACAGGGCAGACACACGTAAAGGAAGACAAAGTCATATGAAATTAAAGGCAAATATTGGAATGGCGTGGGTGCAAATCATTCAGTGGAACTGTCTGAAGCTTGAAACAGGAGGAAGAATTTTTCCCTAGAGCCTTCAAAAAGAATGCAAGCCAGCCTATACTTTCATTTCAATTTTCGGCCTCCAGAACTGTGAGAATAAATTCCTGTTCTTTTAAGATATCAAGTTTGTGTCAATTTTTATGGCAGCAATAGAAACTAATTCTACTGAAAAGTCCCCCCATGCTTCAACCTCTCCACAACAATTTCAATTGGAGGAATCTTTCTAAGAAAAATGACAGATTATTCAGAGAACCAACTATTAAATAAAAATTTCTTGATAATGCTACATAAAGCACCATTGCTATTCACATTTTAAGGTGGTCAAAAATATTTTTTTCATTGAATTTATTTTCATCATTGGTCTAACAAAGTCTCATAATAAACTCTCAACAATTTGCATCTGTCAGCTAAAGCTTTTGACTACCATTTATAACAAATATTCTAAAGAAAAAACCTGGTTTTTTTTCATGTTTCAATACTTTACAATAGTATTTAAACGTGCCTTTTTAAATGAAAACCAACCAAGATTTTTCTACCAAAAAAAATCATTTTACTCAACAACACTGAGTTCTTCTAGTATCATATAAAACTGCCTTTAGTTTGGCTACTAGAAGCTACATTGGTGTTCCAAATTAGGAGGTAATTTGTGGTGACTCCCAACTAGTACTTTCCTAGTGAGTCCAATCCAAGTTTTTTATCCTTTAAAATGGAGAGTCTTCATTTTTAAATTTTTTAATTTTTCCTTTTCTGTATCAGTAGGCACCTTGTCATTAACAAGGCACCAAAGATAATATAAATTCTTCTCCAAAGGAACTTTATAATCTCGGCACATGTTCACCAGATTCATAAAGTATAAGTGATTCTTTTTTGCATTGCATATGTAGCTTTAGCCTTTTTCTTGTTTGACATTAAATGCTATAACTCACTCAACATAATTATGCCATATTTTATAACTTTCTTCATTGTATTTGAAGGGTACATTATTTTGATCTGAAAATATTCCTGAAAAAAATGTGAATGTATTAATTTCATTAACAATGCTTCATGCAAAGTACCAATATTATAAATGATGTTGTCTTTGCTAGCAAAGCACATTATGACAAATCTAAAAGAAATTATTTTGATGATTAATCATATTACACTAGTTTTGAACAACTAATGAACTAAGTGTCAGAAATGAATTTTTAATTTTAATGCAATATAAAATAATTAGGGATAGGATATGAAGTTAGGGCACAAAAAATAAGTACATTTTCATCCATTTAAGGGCAATTTTAGGGTAGTGTGTCTTAATGGAAAGGCTTTGAACCTTGTACTCAAGCTGATGCATTTTTAATTCCAACTCCTCTGCTCACAGGCTCGGTAATACAGCACATAGTAATGAACCTTTCAGATTTTATTCTTATTTGAATAATGACAGAATATCTACTCTTCTAGGCCATTGTATGCTTAAATACAATGAGTAAATAACACATCTATTAATAACTGACAGATAGTAAATAACTATTACATGATTGATGTCATTGAATATAACTTTAGAATATGAAGTATTTGAAGGGCAACTGCATGATTTGAGTCTTCTTTTTTTATTAATTAAGTTTATTGATACATTAAGGTCCCTAAAAGAATCAGGCAGAAAGATGAAAAGTTGATCCAGGGCACCAGTTCTACAAATAGAGCTAAATATATGAAGAGAGTGGATGAAAAGATGATCCTAAAAAGGCCCCAGTAGGAAGACTCAAGGGCGCCCTTTGACATTATCTATGGACATGAAAGGAGGCATTCTAGGTTCAAATCAGTCCAAGAATACAAGAAAGAGAGGTCATCATACCAACAATTTATATCCCAAATTTTGATTTTTTTCCTGTTGTTGCTAGAATTTCTCTTATTTTTTTATTTTAAAGAGTATATAATAGAATAAAAGCAATCAAAACAAACCAGTGTAAGAGATATAGCACTTCAAAACTTTATAAAATCAACAATAGTTACCATAATGCCCATGGATGTCTTCAAACTAGCTGCAGGTAACTTCGGACATAGTATAAATCAAATAGAACAGAATAGAATACAAATAATGAAAATAAAACAATCAATGTGATAAAGGACTTCAAAACAAGCCAATAGTAAATACAAAATTGCTACCATAATATGTCTTGCTATCCTTGAAATAGCTTCTCCTGCCATGGGATTTAACAATCAAGCAAAGCAAAAGAGAATAAAACCCAACCTGACAAAAAAATGGAAATGGTGTAGGACCTCAAAACAAGACCATAGGGAATCAACAATCGTTGCAACCCTCAGGAGACTGCCCCTAGATGACACATTGCTTAATGATGTCCTCCAAACCTATGATCAGACCACTGACCCTAGACCTGCAATGTTGGTGAAATACCAAAGCACCACAGGCATCCAATTGCATTTCACCTCATAGCTATCATCACAGCTTGTGTTTCTCTGAATATGCTGGTCACTTGATGTGTGTGTGGCGGGGTGCGGGGATGGTACTTCTTGTTTGCCCACCTTCATGCCAAAAGGGTCTCAGGTCTGACTGTTCCCAGTCCACCAGAGGCCTGCACATGTGCCAGTTCCCAGACTGGGCTTGTTTGGTGCTACAGTCATTGTTCTCTCTAACCCCAGTCCACAAATGACATTGACTCATGGGGAGAGGCTTAGATCTAGTTGTTCCCAGTCCACTGGAGGCCCGCACATGGTGCAGGTTACCTGACTGGGCTTGTTTGGTGCTGCAGCCTTTGTTCTGTCTCCCAAATTTTGATTTAAAAGAGAATTTTAATTCTATTTTTCTTCATAAAATATTCTTTGATCACTTGTTTTGCAGGATCATCTACTAAATGACTTTCATAAGTAACTTCAAACCAACACAAGTTTATTTTCACTAAGAAATAATTCACTGCCAGGTCTGGAGCAGAAAATACACTAGACAGGCCTAGACAGTGATGGTAAACCATGTAGAGCTTTCAATAATACAAACAGCCTGCTGTCACACCACCACTGGCCTAAGATATAACTTCAAATCACAACAAAAATGCTAAAAATTTATAAAAGATTTCTGTGACTGTACTATAAAGATCCAGGTGTCATTTTTAAGCAATTCTCACTAGCCAAAGATGCAAAATTTGAGTATTAAAAATACCCCAAAACTTACAGAAAAATGTTAATACATTTATAAGATCATTTAAAATATTTTAGAATCTTCTGATCTGTAGTCAGATGCATGATCCATTGTGTTTAAAATATTTTAAAGGTAATAATAATTGGCCACCTTTAGAGAATCTTAGGGAATTAAGTCAATGTTAGAACTGATGAACAGAAAAAATAAAAAATGTATTTTGTTGTTTCACAATGTATTGAACTTCATGGTAACTAAATAGCTGATGAAGGAGTTTCTCTCTTTATATAATTGTCCCAACTAATTAAGAAAGATGAAATAGCAGAATATTGCCATTCTTCAACTTCTAATCAGTTAATGGATTTGGACAATGACTGTCAGTGGTTATTGGCATCACCATATTATGCTTCTTGACAGAACTTATTTACTATCAAATTACAAAATTTGTGTATGATTGAGCCTCCAAATTTAACTCCCAACTTACAGAAGACAGAGAAAGTTGTTAACTGACACCACAGGGAAGCAAT
This sequence comes from Dasyprocta punctata, assembly GCA_004363535.1. NCBI lineage: Eukaryota > Metazoa > Chordata > Mammalia > Rodentia > Dasyproctidae > Dasyprocta > Dasyprocta punctata. Next base: position 7,663 of record RJWM01023008.1, on the reverse strand, counting down.
CTTCAAAACTGTGGAGAGGCTCTGCAGTACATGCAATGAATTTCTTCAACAACTAAATTTCAAGAATAAACATTGAAAGGTGATTAAGAGATATTTAAAAGAAACAACAACTACTTTAAATGTATAGCTGTCATCTGAATCCTGATGAAACAATCTGTGAAAAAGAAAGGAGAGAAAGATGAGAAAACAATTGGAGATACATAAATCCAGTCTAGATATTCAATGTCAAAAGGATCTGTCAATATTTTTAGATATGATGAGATTATGTTTTTAAAAAGCAACTTTTACCTTTGACAAATACATACCAACATATTTCCAAATAAAAGGACTCTGTATGAAGAATTTAAAATCTAAAATACTACAAAATACTCTCAAGAGAAGCAGTGGGCATGAATGAAACAAATTTGATCAGGAGTTGATCATTATTGACGTTAAAAGATGAGGATTCACTCTCTACTCTGTAATTTTGAATGTATAAAAATTTTCATAATTAGAACTTTTTATTGAAAACTAGTCCTTGTTGATACTCTTTTTTGGATAAAATTTTATAATTAAATTTTAAAGGTTATTAAAAGGAAAAAGTATTTCTTTGATCCCTGCTTCATAAAACTGGCATAAGGGTATTAATAACACCAACAAAAATACCTAACCGTTGTCTTTCACATAAAGTTTGACCAACAAACAGTGGTTATTATGTTTTTCTGTTTGATCAAAATGAATATAACTGAAAAGCCAAAGTGAAGTCTTCCCAGCAATATGGTTGAAATGACAAAAGCTTCGCTCTCCACCCATTGCTTTTCCCTTAACTTGTAAAATTTGTCGACATGTACTGAGAGATTACTCTGTGCCGATGCTGTTTTAAACACCTGGTATTAATCTGATTCCTTAGATGAACCCTATGAGACTAAGACAGATACAATCTTCTTTCTTTAGAGCTGAACAAATTTAAGAATTGCTAACAGATACAGTGTGAGTAAATAGCTTGCATTCTTAACATTGGGTTATACTGCCTCTGTTATGTAAATATAAAACTGAAGAAACTAGAATGTAGCTGAATGAAAGTAAAAATTATTTCACACTGTGCATAATTGGGGTATTTTCTCACCAAAAAAGATAAGTAGAAGAAAAATGCTAGACTGCCTTAGAATCCTGTGTGGCATCTGACAAAGTCATTTACTCCTATTTACAATGCCTGTGATTGGTTTAAAAATAAACCTAAAAAGCAGTTTTGGCCAATAACAGATGAGAGAAAACAGTGGTGAGATTTTTACCTTTGATCTTATAGAGGAAGCTTTATCTTTCTACATTTAGATACTATCTTGTGTCACTTGCAATCATGACAGTGATTTTAAGGCCATGCAGTAGACTTGGCTTCGTACTGGTTATATCAGAGATCAAAACAGGGAAGACCTTAGATTGTTGAAGGTACATTGTACTACTGATTTACCAGCCATGGGCATTTCCAATTAAATGAGCTTGCCTCAACAGTTTTGTTGTTTGTTTTGTATCACTCAGGGTTCAGAATCCCATGAGGGAACAGCCAGTGGGCTTTGCTCACCTGCTGAGTAACAGAGAGGAGACATCATAGATGTTAACACTATTATCACTGCACATCGTGAAGAAGAACTAATTATCAAAACAGAAAAGGGGAATCAGGGTACTTTACCACATGTAGGAGAACACATGCTGCCTACACCACCAACAACAAAAAATCACCCTACACAGTTTTTTATACAGAAAACTAATAGCTTTTGTTTTCACCCCAGCATGTGACTGTATATAAAGTATAGATTCAGTTTTGACAGGGTAGCATATATCTTTCATAAATTTGTTACATTCTAAATCCAAACTAAATTTCTTTGCAAAGATTTAGATAATACGTATTAATTTTATTACTTAGACCTCATGATGATTTATTTAGGTCCTCTAACTGACTTCTTACAAATATACATTTTTATTTTTATTCCAACCTCAATTTGAGAATGCATCAGTTGTTCACAATTTATTAAAAATTTCACCATCAAAATTGCAAGATAATGCTCAGAATGGCTTGCCTATTATTATCACAAATGTGTCCCATTAATGTAAGACTAAAATATACTCCCCTCGGAACTTACAGAAGGTGTTTGTGATGAAGAAAAACAAAGCCTAAATACTTTAAATTGTGTTCATGTAATGGTTCACAGACAAAGGGGAGGGGGACACAGAGTTGATTATTTTGAAAATGCACACCAGATATTAAGTATGTATTCATTGGACTCTTCCCTCTTCCAAGTACAAGATAAATTTGTGGTACTGTATATAATGATGAGTAAGCTAAAATACTCTCTCTCTTATTGTCCACAGTGCAGAATGGGAGATTTACAAGTATCTGAGTAATCACCATAATAAATTCTATACCAGAGGTACATGCTCAATTCTGTACAAAAAGATTGCTAACATTTTCTTTGGGTCCAGGGGGAAAAAATGAGCTGGAAGTAGGTAGGACATAGGATAAATACTAGAAATACAGTTTGACTACCAAAGGGAGTTATGGAATTTCACACTTCAAATTAATAATTGAAACCTGTAGAGTCATGGTTACCAAAAATGCATAATTTTAGAAAAAGCATTCTTCTTAAGCGCCTGCCCTGGCAAGCACAAGGCTGTGAGTTCAATCCCCAGTGCCGCAAAAAAAAAAAAAAAAAAAAGAAAGAAAAAGCATTCTTAAAGCAAGTAGAAATGGACTCGAGTGGAGATAAAACTGGAAACAAAAACATGAGACAAAGATATTTCAAGAGAGGGGAATAAGTAAGAATGAAATGGAAAAGAGCGGTGGATATGATGATATTTGGAAAGCAGCATTCAGAAGACTTTGAGTAACCAGGAAGCAGGGGGTAAAGTAAGGAAGGGGGTGAAGGAGGTGAAGCCAGTGCTTCTTAAAATAGGGTTCCTAGGACAGCAGCCACAGCATCACCTGGGTACCTGTTAAAAATATAGCACTCAGCACTCTTCCCCATTCTCAGGTCATCTGCATCAGAAATTCAGGAGATGAGGTACAGTAATCCACATTTAATAATCTCTGCCTAAAATTCTGATTTACAGATTTGAATAGCACTTGAAACTAGTAGCTTTCAAACGTAGCTGAACTTTGGATTACTTCAGAAGCTCAGAAAAGGAAAATACCCAGCCCAGCATTTCTGACTTAATAGGGCTAAAATATGATGTAGGCAACAGGAGTTTTAAATGTTTCCCCAGGCAAAATCATTGTGTGTACAATCAAAAATCACAGAGGATGCTGGCTGTGGCTGAGGATACTTCGTGGGCAATGCTAATACTCACCACGAAAAGGAGTCAGATTATACAAAAAGTCTGTTGCCACTTTCCCAGACAGCTGTTTTCTGTTGAATCCCCACATAAGCACAACAGACCTGTATGTGTCTAGCTTTTCTGTAGTTCCTATACCTTTTCTATTGCAAACAAACAAAAAAAGTAATGGAATTATCAAAAAGGCATTTTATGTAGGCCTTAATTCTTCAAAAATTCTCCCTGAAATTTTTTAAACTTCTGAGTCTTTTTAAAAACTAATGTCTAGAAACTACAATATATTCTTCTCTCTTCTTCCTTTTTATTACTAAAATTGGAATTTATCAGTCCTCCCTCTTCACTAGTCCACATTCTTGACTAGAGATTAAGCACCAAACTTCCTGAGGGAGAAGGCTCCCGGGGTTCAAATCTTAGCATCACCAATGGTGGTTTCGTGGGGTTAGGTAATTTGCTTGTCAGTGCCTCAGTTTTCTCATTTTAAGTGAAAATAACACTGCTTAGGGTTAGCTGAGAATCGAATTATTTAAAAAGTGTGAAGTTCATGGAAAACACTTGCTAATCATAAATAACATGCAAGCACTTAGTAAATCTAAACTGTGAAAAAAAAAAGTAGAGTGGAACATTCAGTGTAAACTAAGAGGCCATTCAAGAGTTTTCTAGTTGGGGGTCGGGGATTTAGCTCAGTGGCACAAGTGCCTGCCTGGCAAGCAGGAGGTTGTGAGTTTGATCCTCGGTACCAAAAAAAAAAAAAAAAAAAAAGTTTTCTAGTTGGGAGGAGGAAACTTTCATCAACAGAGCCTAACCCAGTGCATCCGGGAGACAGATACAGCATAACAACCCTGTAAATTGACTGCCACATGCTTAAGGACACTTGAATAGCTTGTGTCTCTGTATTCCACTTGTTAGCACAGTAATTTCCTCTATCATAATTGCTTAATAACCATCAGTTGCATAAGTGAACTCATGCTGGATTTTTCATTTCTTTTTTTTTAAATTTATTTACAAGGAATCTACATAAAAATCAATAGAACAGACAAGCAGGTTTAGCAAGGTCATGGTACAAGGTCATAAAACCATATACAGAAATCTAGTGTTGGCAATATACAAGCAATGAACAATTCGAAAGTAAAATTGTAAAGGCACAAGTTACAACATCACAAAAAAGCTTAAAGTAACGTTACTGTACAAATCTACAAAAATATATTCATTATCTGTACCTAAAAACTATGAAAACTAATCAAAAGTACTCAAATACAACCTAAAAAAGTAGAGAGAGACTACGCATATGAATTGGACAAATATCAAAACATTTATTCCCCCTAAACTTATATATAGATTCACCTCAGCATCTATCAAAATCTCAGCAGAATTCTTTTTTGTTTCTCCTTTTTCCAGTGAAGGGAGGCATTGGATTTACTTCTGGACAGGCCATGTGGATGACAAAGGAGGCCACTGTGCTTTTTTTAAAAACTATCTTAACTATTTTTATATACATATACATAAACATATACATAGTTTTTCTTTCAGTTTGTCACACAAGTGAAACAATATGATGCTTACACCTGTGACTTACTTATTTCACTGATAAGCATGTTCTCAAGACACATCCACTTAAGTATAAAAGTGTCAGGATTTTTCATTTCATTCAGTGATTTTTACTCTATATGGAAAATGACATTTCATGTGATATTTTCCAAGAGGTTACCAACATTTTGGGGCTAGTGATTTAAGGCAAGGTACCCCCAAATGGAGACAGCACATAAACAGGACTGCACTGCACACTCTTACCTCAGTCAGAACCTGCCAGAAAATCAGGTGGCTCTAAATCATGCAGGGGGATATATCAGCAATGCTGCAGGAGGCAGAGACACAGATGAAGTTGGGAATGACAGTGGAAGCAGAGAGAAAAGCCCTAAAGCATCAGAAAGCTATTTCTGACAGCTTTTCTGTTAGTGTTGCAGGAAGAGTGGGAAACTGCAATCTCAAAAAATGCTGCCAAGAAATTAAAGCTTTATTAAAAGCTTAATGAACTTGGAATCACAGCCAGCTCTGCCATTAGCTGACTCATATCTTATGTGTGTCACCTTGGCCTCTCTGAGCCTCAGTTTCCTTTTCTGCAAAATATAACATTGGCTGATGATTCCAAAGTCCCTTTGAGCTCAGAAGTTTGAGAATTTAAAATCTTCCAAAAAGAGACTGATTTCTTTTTAATTTATTGAGCTGATAGAGAGACCCTGTGTTTCACTTTTTGCCCAGCAATACTATTCATTCTTAAAATTCATTCTGTTTTAAACTTGATCTAAGGTCTAGATCAAGAATGACTCCCCAAATTCTCATGACTCAGAGACAGGATTTTTGGAATGTGGTAGGATCATGGGAGTGCTATAGTTGAATATGTTAAAAGGTGGAGCCTGGTTAGAAGAGGCAGGTCATGTGAGGCATAATATAGAACAGTATATCTCCCCCACCCATCCACCTGCCATTCTCCCTTCTTGTTCTACCTCCTGGCCACTACAATGTAAGCAACTTTCTTCCACCATGCCATTTCTGATTTGGAATCAGTCAATTGTGGACTGAAACTTCTGAAATTATGAGTTGAAATAAACCTCTCCACCTTAAATTGTAGGTGTTGTGTATTGTGTCTCAGAAAAAAGGAAAGGGAGTAAGACACACTTTTATTTATAATGATATAAACAAAAATCCAGTTCAAGAAAATTACCAAAAATTATAGCTCAATATAATAGAGGTCTAATTTATTTTTCAAATTTGACCCAATCACTACACTTCTCTAACAGCAAGATAATGTGAATATTCTAAGTCTTTGTAAAAACTAGCTTGAAACTATTATAAATGCCTGTTTAGTGAAAAACTTAAGAGTAAATCTTAAAAAGCTGCACCTATTATCTAGTCATTGTTGCTCTCTCAACTTACCAAAAACAAAACTCAGTGACTCTGAGCTGAGTGGAAAGGTAATGAAGGCTCAAAACCATGACTTTTATGTTTAGAAGAAAATTATATATATACCTCTAGGAATTTGTCTCAAACCTTAATTTAAATGGGGACATATTTACCTATGTTTACTTTATTCAGAAGCGTTCAGTGCTTCAATCAAATGTTTTGCAAAGCATATAATTTACTTGAGGGTTTTAATATAAAACCTGTCACCAGCTACTTTGAATTCTTTGTCACATGTATGATAGGAAGCAGACATAGGGTGGCTTTTGAGCATGCTGACAACTGTTAAAATTGTCCATCCTCTGCTTTAAAGTTATCCAATGGAGGGTCCTCATATTAGCTTACAAAATGTTGCCAATCAGTTGAGAATTCTTGCCTAGTTCTAATAGAAATCATGCATTGGCACATACAACTCACTTGCTGTAAGGCCTCCAGGATTTGAGTGTCAGTTTTGATGCTCTTAGTGTTATAGCTCTTAGTATTTTAGCTCCTGGCCACTGCCAGCAACCCCAATCAGCAGCCAAACTTGTAGTCCCATTAACAGCTTTCTGGAGCATTAAGAAGCTTGCAGCACCTCTCTGGTACTCTTCTGGAAGTCTCTAGATTTCCAAGGTCTCTTGCACTCTCCAGAGTCCTACAGCAGCCCTCTGGTGGCCAGTCACCCTCAAGCCTAATATCCCTGGGTGTTACCAGCTTCTACAGTGCAACTACTCAATTCACTCTACTGGAGATAAAAATCATGAGTAAGTAGTAAGATCACTGGAGTGAGACGATATTGTGACCTGCACAGAAGATAATGTATTAGAGGTAGTCCTCCTGGACTGACCTTAAGAATGTGAGGGAATGCTGCTTATATAGAGAAGAGGCAGAGCTACATGTGTAGTGTCTTGCATTTCATGGACCTCTTTTAGGACTTTTAAATAGTGACAGAGAGGGTGGACTCATCTGGAAAGCTTGCAAGATAGAGTCATCTGATGTAGCTACAGGGCAGAGGGATTCGGGATATGTCTATGTCTGAAGCCTTCTTCAACCAAGGATAATATCTTTCAGAGTGGTTGTGAAATGTCTATGACAGCCTCAACTCTCATAGTGACAGCTTCTTGGAACTTTGGGAGAAGCCGCTGTTTGACTGACAGTTCTTGCTATTTCCATGGAAACTGAGGGACTGAAGTTTCCCCTACCATTCATGGCCCAGTAGTGTTTGAGGACTTTGGGGATAATGATGGTAGATCTTAGTCCATACTAGATTCTTGCCTTGTGTGGCCTGATTTTCTTTTGTTCCTCAGAGAGGCAGCAGTAGTGCCTTAGCAGTCCAGAGTAGGAGAGCGGAAAGATGGGTGTCAACAGTCACCCACAGAGATGGCAGGAAGACAGCAGAGCTATCCTGTCAGCTCACTGTCAG
>RJWM01023007.1:0-26348 GCA_004363535.1 Dasyprocta punctata | reverse complement strand
TTTAGAATCTTTATATCTTCTTGATTCAGCTTTGGTAATTCATACATATCTAGAAATCTGTTCCTTTCTTCTTCAGTTTTGATCTTATTAGAATACAAGATCTTGAAGTAGGCATAGGTGATCTTCCAGATTTCTGCAGGATCTGTTGTGATTTCATCCTTTATATTCCTAATTGCATGGGTTTTCATCCTTTCCTTTCCTTTTTTTTTTTATAAGGCTGGTTAAGAGTTTGTGGATTTTATTTAATCTTTAAAAGAACCAACTCTTCAATTAATTGATTTTTTTATTTTCTTAGTCTCCATTTCATTCATTACTGCTCAAATCTTAATAATGTCCTCCCTTCTACAAGCTTTGGGTTGACTTACTCTTCTTTTTCTAGAAGATTGAGGTTCAACATTAAGATGTTTATTTGAGCCAGCTGTGTTTTTCTGATATGAATATTCACTACTATAAATTTCCCTTGTAGGACTGCTTTCATTGTGTCCCATAAATTCTGGTATGTTGTACTGGCATTCTCATTTAATCGTGTCCCACAAGTTCTGGTATGTTGTTGTAGTGGCATTATCATTTAATTGTAACAACTGTCTAATTTCTTGTTTAATTTCATCTGTGACCAGGAGGGTGTTATGTAAGTTCCATGTGTTTATGAAGTTCTTGTGGTTTCTTTTGCCATTGATTTCTAATTTCACTGTACTATGGTCTGATAAAATGTGTGGGATAATTTCAATTCCCTTGCATTCACTTAAGCATGTTCTACTTTGGAAAACATCTCATGTGCAGCTGAGAAGAATGTGTGAAACAGCCCAAATTCCCATCAACTGATGAGCAGACAGAGGGTTTTTTTTTTAATACAATGGAGCACTACTCTGCCATAAAGAAGGATAAGCTTGAGACATTTCTAGTTAAATAGATGGATATTGGGACCATACTATTAAATGAAATAAATTGGACACACATGTATAAATGTCACATTGCTTCTCTGGTGTGAGAAACCTAACATGTAAATAATGCTCAAAATGTATAATGCATACTGTGAAACAGAAAGAAAATGTTCAAATGGAAAGGGGAAATAGGGAGGCAGGAGGGGGAATGGAAGAAAATGAGAAGAAAAAATTATGAGAAAAGAAGGAAAAATAGAAACAAAGCTTTTGTACATAGGAAGGGAAATAGGGGTTGAAGGGAGGATAAGGAAATGGGAAAAAAAAGAATCAAGTTATATCAAGTACAGGTACAAATTCCCTATAATGAATGTGATCATTATGTGTACCTAAAATGTACCAATAAACTTAATTAATAAAAAAAATTATAAAAAAGAAGATGAAAGGGTGGAAAGCAGGGGTAACACAGGAAGGAAAGCACAAGATATACTTGTGGTCACTGCAGGAGTTTAAGAGTGGTCTACAAAATATTTTTCACGTCCCTCCACCAAGAAGTGGGATTGTTTCACCTTGATCCAGGCAAATCTGTGACCACTTTAACTGATAACCTGAAGAAAAATGATACTGTGCCTATTCCAGGCCCAGTATTCAAAAACACTGACAGCCTCCACTTCCACTTCTAGGAACACACTCACAGTGCTATATGCATACGCAGCTGCAAGGACAGGCCTACAGGTAGCAGAATCAACATCCAACCAGCAAAACAAGCTGATAGCTCCCTGCCAACGGTAATACCAACTTGCCAGCCCATGTAAATTAGCCGATTGGAAGTGAATCCTTACCTCATTGAGCCACCCAGATGATGCTACATGAAGAAAACTTAGCCTTCCCCACTGATTTCTGTGAAAAATGGGTTATTGGTATTGTATTAAGCTGCAAATATCAGGGTGTTTATGCAGCAAGAGATATCTGAAGAGTTCTCACATACATGGCGCCATGGATAAGAATTAGAACTAATATTCAGAATCAGGACCAGTAACATGGTGCATTTCACTGAGAAGTCTGCAACATTAAAGATAAGACCAGACGGAGAAATCTAAAGAAAGAGTTAGAGTTGTGGAACTTCAACTGAGCTCAAAGAAATATGCCAAGACTCTATATTACAGTGCTCAAAGGTTAAATGACTACAACAGGTTTGAGGTCAGGTGGCATCAGTTCCCAAAGGTCCTATCTGGTGGCAGCTGTGGCAATGCAGTGGTAAAAGGAGAGCAATTCAGGTTGAACAAGAGCCCATTCATCCAATGCCTTGCAATAGAGGGGCATGGAAAGGCTAAAAGGCTTCCCAGTCCGCAGTTAAAGTGAGACTAAGAGCAGCTACCCAATCCAGAAGAATCCTGGAAGGACCCTGAAACCCAGAGTTAAGCAAAGGCAAAAAGTCTATGCATCCAGGTAGGGCTGGGTTTTAAACAGTGTAGTTTGGAGTGAGGATACACCTTAGACCCACCAAACAATACACCGTCTGGATCCCACCTGCTGGTAAGAATGCAAACCCTAATGTACCACCAGGTTGGGTTAGGATGGGCTCCAGCCAGGTGAGAAACTATCTAAGAAATTAGGAAGGGCAAGTAGGCAGTGGGCGACTATTCATCACTTTTAACTGGATGAGGCCAAGACAAGAGGTTTCTGAGGGAAGTCGGAGAAATCAAGTTTCAGTTTAACACAAGAATTACCTGTTAAATCAGAGGGGTGTGAACCCATAATTGCAGAATTATAATGACAGAGAATCAATGGTAAAGATACATTCATTTGATAAGAATGACATCAAATAATTTTTAAACTATCTTCAAAACTGATATTTGCTAACAAATACACAATAAGAGGGCAAACTGCTTACACGGAGTGCACAGTACTCAACAGAGATAGATGGGTAGGTAGATAGGCAAATAGAGGGACAGACGGATGGATGGATAGATGGATGGATGGATGGATGGATGGATGGATGGATGGATGGATGATTCAATCTGCCATTTTCAAATATCCAGCACCACTATTTCTATGGACATAGTCACTGCAGAAAATAAGCCAGACGACAAAGAAAAAAAATTAAAATGTATTTGTGTCTCTGAGATTTGCCAAATACTTACCTCTGAAGGGCCAAAAATATGCTGCATTCTTATGCTTACATAAGCAATTGCCTAAGAAAATGAGAATGTCCTATGAAAATCTCCTCATTTGCTCTGACTGTGAGCAGGGATGATTGTGGACTGCTCAGACGTGAATTCAGAACATTCAGGAAAGCTCTGCTCTGACCACCAAGAAGCCAAGCTTCAGTGTGAAAAGAAAACATGAACAACAGAGAAGCAGGGACCAGCCAGAGCTCACAGCTCCTACTCTCTTCTCCCAGCAGATTTCTCTTCCCACAGTTAGCTTTACATGGCTGCACCTTCATATGCTCCCCAGTGTGAGGTTTTACAGGCCCCAAAACAATGCATTCTGTCCTCTCGGTAACAGGACTCTTCACGGCCAAGGTTTTATTTCAACAGACTTTCTAACTCTTCCAAACACGGCATCTTGCTGTCTGGGGCAGACAGGGAAGCTCTGAGTTCTAGAGAGTAGCTTGCCAAGTTTTGTAGCCATGACCTACAACCAAAAAAAAAATTAACATCATAAACTTATACACAGAATACATATAAAACAATATGCACCTTGTTATATGTCATGCATTCAAACATTTTCTACTCTGCTTCATTTTGTAAGCTTCTGGTGAGAACACCTTATCTCGATAATCTTATGATGCATTAGTGCAAGACTAGCAATCTGAAAACTGCCTATGGATCACTATCAAGCAATATTTACAAGGAATTTGCCAGCCAGTGGCCTAGTGCCCATAAACCAGGTCACCACTATTAGAAACATATCCTGGAATCCCTAGTAAATAATACTGTCACTGTGTAAGAATGAAACTAGTAATAGTAAATACATACTAGGTAAGATTAACTAAGTGTAGCCGTGAATTCAAGAAAGGGTAGAGTGGAAGGGATTTGAAATTCAAGTCTAATTAAAGTGCCCAGGTTGTACAGTAACCTTACTACATTGCAATTAAGTTATGAAAATCTGAGACCTGGCAGTTTTATTTTTCCTTGTCTGAAGAAATCTTGTTAATAGCTGTGTTATGAGTGTTACATCTGCCCTGGGAAGCAGGGGCTAGCCTGCATACAACATAATGGAGGAAAAGAGGCTTGCTATGCCCCTCCTTTTGCTCTGACTGCTTTTGCTGGTTGCTGCCTTGAAGTGTTGCCCCAGTGCCATGCCGCCCTGCCTTGGAGCCAACTGACTATGGACTGAAGCCTCCACAAAGAGTGAGCTAAATAAACCTTTCCTTCCTTCATTTTGGATGTTGGGTATTTTGTCCCAGCAATGAGAGTAAAGTAACCAAGACAATGGCCATCAGACTCCATGACACGAATTGTTCCAACTTTCTTTAAAAATATTAACTTCAGACTATGCAAGTTTGAACTATACCCAGCTCTGGTATGTGGAAACAAATCTGACAGGGTCTCAATAATATTCCTTCACTCCAGTTGGCTAAAGAAATGCTAAGTCAATGTTTTTCTCTACGGGACTAACGCATTTTCATTTGGTTTGTCACTTAGCAACCACTGAGTAACTTGTTACAGGTCAAGTGATAGAATTGAAGGAAGGATCTGCTGAGACAGGCTGGCTGGCTGCCCAGGCAGGCTCTCGTGAGTGCCATCATCCCACGAGTGCTGCCTTATTCTAGGTCTGGTTCTTTGCTTTCCAAAACCTCATTCAGTGCACAAACCATCATGTAGTCAACTCCATGAGACTAATAGATGTTAGTCAAAACCCTGATCTATGAATTTACAATGAGAAATATAACTAGCAAGCAGATGAGAAGTTCATGTTAGCTAGATAAGCATGTTCTTACCTCCTTAGGAAAACATATATGGGAACCAATGTTTAAATCATAAATTGCTTTAGTTGGTTTAGACTAAGAGAAAGGGGACACGTGTCACTGAATGATGGGAATCTCAGGCTGTACTTTTCCCTTGTCTCCCAGCTGCTGAGTTTGAGTAGGTGTTTGTACTCAGGGACCATAGCCTCTTTTTCCTGGTTTGGGACCTACTGAAAAGTCCTTGTCATTTGTGCCTGCTTGTCTTGGTTACTTTTTTTTCATTGCTGGGACAAAATGCCTAACACCCAAAATGTAGGAAGGAAAAGTTTATTTAGCTCACTCTTTGTGGAAGTTTCAGTCCACAATCAGTTGGCTCCAAGGCAGGGTGGTGTGGCACTGGGGCAACACTTCAAAGCAGCAGCCAGCAAAAGTAGTCAGAGTAAAAGGCAGTAAGAGCAAGCCTCTTTTCCTCCCTTATATGGTACACAGGCTACACAACCCCAGGATTGGTATAGCACTCACAAAATCTCCTTGCCCTCCTTTGCACAGAATGAGGATATTTACAAAGTAAGAACCCTGGCTCCCTGCTGAGTCCCTTAGTTAAACTTCCAAACTTCTCGGGTTGACACAATGTAATTACCATAACAGTCATACTATGCTGCAGTATTTCCAATCAACTGCTGAATCTAGCTTTTCATTACCTTCCCAAATAATTCATTTATTCCACATATAATTTGTAGCATCCAAATTCAGTGGTCACAAAAAAGATAAAGGCACAGCTTGCAAATCTAGAACAGAAGGACAAATAATTGTAAGTCAATATGAGAAATGATTCTGCATGCGACATAAAGCTGTGGCATCAGATAGGATCAACTCAGCCAGGCACTGCGGCATGCATTTGTGGTCCTAGCTACTCAGGGGGCTGAAGCAGGAATATCAGTTGCAACTAGTTCAAGGCCAGCTTAAGTAGCATAGTGAAACCTCACCTTGTCTCAAAAACGAAACAAAAACAAAAAAATCAACCTAACTTAACAGAGGGAAGTGAGAGAAGACCTCAGAGGGGAGATTTTGGAGGAAGAGAAGTTGGAGGTCATGAAGCAGACAGACCAGTGGAGAATGATCATGGAAGGAAGAGAGCGTGATCCACAATTTGACCTACACAATGAGTTTGCCCAGATTGGCTATGGCAGCTCCAATGAACTTAAAGGGTACATTGCTGTTGCTAAAGATCTGTTTTACTTGTAAGGAAAAGAGCATGATGATGAGACTTGCACTTTTTAATAACCCTCTGGTAGAAAGAGTTAATACATGCATGTAAGACTATCATGTTGGTTTGTTTTGACTCTTGTCTTTTCTTGTTTTATTTTCTAACACAAATGGAATTAAAGCTAACATAAATTCTTACCACAAGAAATACAAACAGCTTTGATGATGATCTGTTTTGTTTTCTTTTTTCCAAAGAAAATGATGAGGAAATTTATTTGGTAGGAAAACACTAAATTTATAGCTAATTTTAAAAATAAATTATTTGCCTCTTTATATAATCTGAACACATGTAATTGTGTGGAAGGTCACTCATTAGAAGTGCCAATATGTAGCTACTCTTCACTAAATGATGCATTGGAGGCATAATTTCAGCGGATGTGTAACTCCCACTTTTACACCTGTGAGGGCCATGAGCATCAGAGACTCACAAAGAGGATGGTTGCCAGACACCCAGGCCAGGATCAGGGATTAGTGATGGGCACTAAAGATCTCAGGAAGAACTACTCAGTGAGGTAGGATGGCCATCCAGCCCAAGCCACACAACAGAGGGCATACCAGCAACAGGTCAGAGGCAAGGTTGATGGTTTCAAGCAACAACAAATGAACATTGGCAGTGACTTTAGAAGGCACAAGGGTTAAAGATGCATTCGTGGAGGGGGTTGTATTGAAAAGATCTTCTCCACTCATGGATGAAAAAAGAGTTATGTTTCTGCCAAAGGCAGGTGCTGTATATTATTTTATTAAAAATTCTTTGAGAGTTGGGAATGTCGCTCAGTGGTAGAATGCTTGCCTAACATGCATGAGGACCTAGGTTCAAGTACTGAAAAATGAAAAAGATTCCATGATACCATAAACAAATATAGCCATGTAAATTTATTTCTAAAATCAAAATTTGAGAGAATGCAAAGGCAAGGGAAAGAAATCACATTTTTCTGAAGTATTGTAAGTTTGAGAATTTCTTGTGATTTCCATGAGTAATTGATACACATAAAAATAAACTGTAAGATGCCATCTATTCTTTTATGATATCAGGGCCTAACCAAATTGCCAATTATTATTATTTAACTATCATTTATTTCTTTGCTTATAAGTTTGTTTAGGCATGTCTTGGTCCAGGAAGACTTACAGGTAGTTTGCTCAAAAGCATAAGCACAGAACTGTTTGCATAGTACTTTTCTGTACTACATGCAGGCTGAGCAGCCCTCATTCAAAATGCTTGGGACAAGAAGTGTTTCAGATCTAGGATTTTTTTTTTCCAATTTTGGAATACCATGCAAATAATGACATATCTTAGATATTGAGACCCAAATCTAAACATGAAATTCATTTATGTTTCACATATAATTGATACATATATCCTGAAGGCAATCTTATACAATATTTTTAGTGCACCTCCATTTCGACTGGAACTTGGACCATGAGGTCAGATGTGGAATTTTCCTTTTGTGCTGTCCTGTTGGTGCTCAAAACATTTCAGATTTTGAAGTATTTGGGATTTCAGATTTTCAGAATAGAGATGCTCAGCCTGTAACTCTGATGTAGCTTTAATGTATTTAAAATATTAATTAAATAGAAATACTTATATTAGAAATAAATATTTTACATAAAATGTATTTTTAAATATTAAGAAGCCAGTCACCTAATCTAATGCTGTTGTGGACATTACATCTAAGTCATGAGACATTACTTTTCCATTTGCACATTTAAAATGAAAATTATACCACAGAGTATCAAAGAGTAGATTTCATTAGCATACTTAAACATTAGATAAAATAAACAGAAATGAAACACCTTGGAGTTCCCAGATTAGCACACAATACAAAATTAAATTAATAGATATAATTTTTTTGTTCTGTAGGAATTTTAAATGAAGATGTCAGTGCTAATAAGTGACATAAACTGTTTTTCATTTCAATTTGTTTACATTTTTCCTTTATGCTGTGTTTCTTTTCCATGCCTATAGCACTACGCATTCAATTAGTAGCTAAGCATGTGGTGTTAGTGGAACAATATTACAGCTAGCTTGAAATTCCTAGGTTTAAATTGGGTATGGTGGTGCACACCTGTTGCAGCTCTTGGGAGACTGAATCAGGAGGATCGCCATGAGTTCATGGCCTTCCTGAGCTACCTGGTCATTTCAAGGATAGCTTGGACTACATAGTGAGACCCTGTCTCAAGAAAACCATGAAAAGAAAAGAAAAGAAAAAGACAAGACAAGACTAAAACTTCAATGGTTGAACAGTAAATATTGGTTTTCAGTTTCACTCAGAGAAGCAGCTTCAAGGCAGGTAAATTTTTAAAAATAATGAAAAGCAATGGATGAGCTTTTGAAATCACACAAATAACAAGATGCTTCATTACAGTGTATATTCCCATGGATGTTTGAATCTATTCCTATGGGTACTATTTGAAAACTACATTCAGTTTTCTCAGTTTAATGTAATAACTTCTCCTCATATCTGTCAAAAGTGTACATAAAAAGTTGAGACTTCATTTTTTTAATACTACAATGGTTCTTTTTTACCTATATGACTTACACAAAAAGGAAAAGTTTACAAATATTTCCCTTGTCCCAAGACTTTTGAAATTGCTAGAGGTTATTGTAACCCAATTTGTGAGTTTAGCCAATTAACAGTTTGTTATTAGAAAGTTGAGGAGCAAAGCCACCTCCTTTAAGAGACAAACAACCTTTAATAAGATATTTTTCTCCAGTAAAAATTTCTAGCACATGTAGCCTCTATAAGAAACATTAATATTCTTAAGGTCTCAGATCAACAGTCCTTGAATATATTAAAGAAAAACTGTCAAGATTACAAAAAACCTTTTACCATTCTTAGTGAAGATACTTCAGATAAAAACTCAACTTTATGATGACAAGTAAAGAATTAAATTAACTGAAGTATTATGACAAATAATATACAAATATTTTTCTACCCTTTCTAATCTTCTTTCAAAGAAGGGCAATGACAAAATCAATGTTTTCTATTTTCTGAAGTCCTTGTGCTAATGATTTCTTAAAGTTTTCATCAAGTAACAATGAAATCATTTCAACTGTAATTTTAACCAGAACAGAGTGAGAGAAGCTATTTCTGCATTAGCAAAGCTCTTTCTTTTATCATGAAACTCAATTGAAAAGGGCATAGCAAAACAACTATTTTTATCTATTTTTGATGAGTGAATAAATGTGTATAACCTTTTGAAAAGGAAGCCTGAATATATCAAGAGCCTCATATTAGTCATCTATTGTTACGTTAAACATTATCCCAAAGCAATACACTGTTTTTAATCTCACAGTTTTTGCAGGTCAGGTATTTGGAAGCATTTTCACTAAATGGTTTCAGGGTCTCTTGTGAGGTTGTAGTTAATACGCTGGCCAGGGCTGAATCCATCTGAACTCCTGTCCAGGGCCCACAGGAACTGCTTCCGAAAGACTCACTTACCTGGGGTTTGGGCAGCGACCTGGACAGCTGCTATGAGAGGTCACCACAAGGATCTCTTCACAGGGAGTCCGGAACATCCACCCAACATGTCAACTGGCTTCCCCAGGACAAGGGTCCCAAAGGAACACAAGGAATTAATTGCATGCTTTTTAAGACCCAGTCTCCCAAGTCATATACCATTACTTCTGCCATCATCTATTCATTAGAAGTGAGTCAGTAAATCCATCTCACACTCAAGAGGAAGCACATTAAGAGCCATATTTTTGAAAGCATTAACAAGTTCCTATTATAGCAATATGTGAAAAAGTGTTATATGAAAAATACACATGGAAAAACATTTACATGCTAAAAATAATAAACATTAAATGCAAAAATAAGTTGAATTTATCTGTAAAAATTAGAAGTTTGTATTCCTCACTCTGCTTTCAGTATTTCCACAGAAGGAAGCATTCACTTTCTGCTACTTCAGCTTGAAGGATATGTACATGCAGCCTGTATGCAATGCTCTTTTAAAACTTACAAGTAGAATTATCTTTTATTCAAGATTTCCTAGTATTTAACAGCATAATTTCTTCTTTTATTTTAAAATGATTAAAGATGGAATTTTAAAAATTTATTAAATATTCAAAAGACACAGCTAAATAGACACTCCTGTTCATTTCTGGTAGCAGGGAGAACTCCTACACCCTACTCTACACTCAGTCTTGCAGTGTTACTAAGAATCCTGTTTCCTTGCTGAGAGAAGACAAGACACATGCTGTGAAGAGCATTTGCAAGCCTGGTCTCTGAATACAAGTAGGTGCACAGCTGATCCCAGTATTTTGACCTACAGGCTGAAAGCAGCCTCTGTACAATTACAACCTCTATGCAATCACATTATAACTTATGCAGTTGCCTATTCCTAGCCACTTGCTGAAGACTTTCCAAAGAACAGATCTGCAAGGAACCACTCTCATGAATGGGATGTGGGGGTCTGCTCAGTTAGAACCAACTTCCCTTGTCTTCCTCCCTCCACCCACCCTGTTCCACCAGGTCCCCATTTAGACATTTGTAACAGGCACTGTCTGTGCTACACTGTGGCATCTGAAATTCTCATTCTGAGCATCCATGCCCCAGCTTATACCTGAAACATCCTTCTAAGAGTCTTTTCGAATTACTAAACCCCATTAACACACACACACACACACACACACACACAGAGTGGACCTCATACAATGACAGATGGAAGTGGGAATATGAAACCCCAGCTCCTTTCCTCAAGCTAGGTCAAACTCTGAAATACTACTTTCTTGGTACCCCTATCCTGTCCTACTTCCTTCTCACCCTTTCCAATTTTCCTAGGAAATCTTTCTTAACAAACTCTTTGCACAAATTTCTTCCTTCAGCATTTACTTCTGAGGAACTGATGAAAGCTAGATGGAATTTAGCTGCTTGGAGACCAGTGATGTTAAAAGACCTCACAAGGAATATTCCACATGGCAAAGAATCACCCTGCTGGAAATGGTCATAGCACTCCGGCCAAGAAATAGTAGAAATAAAACTCAGAAATACAATGTTCCATTTGGACCAAAACAAAAGTGAATCCTAACTTTGTATCTGGTTGAGGAGTCAACTAATTATATGGAGAGGAAGTAAGCAGAGCAAAAGGGGAAGAAACCAGGAGAGTGTGATGAATAGAAACCAAGGTAAGTGTACCAGAAAGAAGAGGGTGTCAGCTGTGACTAACGCTGCTAAGGTCACATGAAAAGCAAAGCAGCTGGCTACTGGGCTTGCTCACTGGCATCCTCAGAAAATGGCGAGGAATCGTGAGAGTAAAGACAGATTAAAGTGGGTTAAAGAATGAGTGAATGTAAAGGAAGAGGAAACGCTTTGTGTTTGCCTTTAAAGAGGTGCAGAGAAAGAGCAGGATTATTGATGAGGAATGAGGGACCAGAGGAAATATTTAAAGGACATATTAATATGATGATCAGAATGGTTCAGTGGAGAAGGAGAACTAGATGGTGCATAAAAGAGAAGAGTACAGAAAGAACAAGGGGGCAGGCAAGAGTGAATGGGATCCAGATCTCTTAAACTTTACAAATCCCTCCCCAAGGATCCAGTTCCTAGAACAGGAATGTCTGTCCTCCTCAGCAGTTCACCTGTAACCCTTCCCTCAGAATAGGAAAATGCACAAATTTTTCACTCACGTTCCCCAAACAACAAATTGAAAGCCCCTGCTAAACCACGCAAAAAATCATAATGGTACACACATACACACACACACACACACACACACACACACACACACACAGAGTTTTCATGCCCTATGTGGTCCTGAATAATAGGCACAGCAGGTGGGGGAGGCGGAGCTTCATATTTACAAAGCAAATTCCTGTTTTGCTCTATGGCCCTCTGTGGGTTCCAGGATAAGTATACTGCTCAAACATCTCACACGAGAACTTGTTGCAAAGAATGTAGTTAGCTGACCAGTGATCCATCCCAGAATACACAGAGGCTGCTCCCAGATAAGACAGCTCGTAGAACTACTAGCCCCGGGGGATTTCTGCCCAACATAAAAGTCTTCTAACTGGCAATTTCTCTAAGCTCTCTGTAAGTCTGATCTGGACTCTTGATTGGAGCCACACTGCAATCTGAGGTTCTTCTAAAATCCTTCTTACTGTCTCCTCTTCTGTTCAAACTTGTAGCATGGCCTGATGCTTTCTCTAACTGCTTCTGCAAGTTTTTCCTTTACCTTTCACACCTATTTCCTGCAATGAATCTCTTTAACTTGTAACTGTCTTGAAATTTGTTCTCTGGAGAATGTGGACTGACACAAATTGCTCTCACTCTGGAGATCCAGAACATGCCCCAAGATTGAGGTCTTGTTAGCTTTCCAGTTTCAGTATACATGTATATGCACTTTTTCAGCCAGAGACTTGGCATCTTTAGAAATGTTAAATCAAATTTTTGTACTTTGGAGAAGTAGATGATTAATGAGTTGTTGTTATTATTGATAGCTCTGCTAGTTTTATAAATGATTATTATAACTTCTGAAAGATCTGGCACCAACTCATATCTATCTGCTCCCGATTGAATAAGTGTATTCAATAGATTGTTATTCTTCATGTTTGCTCTTTTTCAACAAAGAAATCACAGGGCACAGTTGCCAAATGAATAGACTGGAATAATGTCATGATACAAATACAGCAAAGAATGCCACCCAGGCATTCTGTATCAATTGAGTTCTTGATTACAAGCTATAGCTATCGTTAAGCAGTAGGAAATTTATCAACATTGAGTGGAGAAAAGAGAAATGACAGAATCAACAGGAGGCCAGAACAAAGCCTGCAAATGGATTAAAAAGACCAAAGCATCTTCTGAGGGCCAAGAAGCAGGAAACAGGACTTAACAGTCATTTCATGGTGAGAAAATTCTGGGCAGAACTATGCCACAATTGCTGCAAAAAGTCCTTGTCACCAATGCTGATATTTGTGTGCTGGTTGTCCTCAAGGCCAACATCTGCCATCGGTCTGCCCAAGAGCAGAGTGGAAAAAAGATCCAGGAACATTACCTTAAGTGGTAAGAGGCCAGGTGTCTCTACTACCAATGCCATGAATAAAAGGAAAAAGAAATTCCTTCAAAGGAAATGAAGGTATTATGTAGGTGGTGAGTACTAGGAACATGCGAAATTTTAAAATATAAATTCTACCACATATTTCTAGATCTAAATCCAACCCTTCCCATTATTTGAAAACCCTGGGAAGTTTGTTGAAAGGAAGTATTAGAGCAGAGGTTCTCAATCACGGCTGATACAAGAGCCACCTGTGGGGTTTCTATGACTTGTAACACTCACAACGAAACAGTTGGACTTGAGAAGAATTTGGATGGTAGGAATCAGTAAACAACACCTTTTAAAGGTCCCCAGGTAATTCTGATGTGCAGCCAAAGCTCAGAAAAACTATATGAGCAGACAGTTCCACATAAAAAATGGGCAAAACAGAGATCTCCATTTGGGTAGGGACATACATTGGTACCTCTTCCATTCCTGACAGTTCCTAGGACATCTCTAAAGAATCTTTTAATACTAACATTTAAAATGATTGTATTTATACATTTGTTGACTCCTCTATTTTTCTCTTGCTCCAAAACTAATCTGTCAGGTTGTCTCCTTTTTTAAAAGATAATCAGAATCTCATCACCCCTTTCCACCTCTTCTGATGCCATTCTGGTCCTATTCATCATCACCTCTTACTTAAATTGTTGCAATAGCTTCAATAACTGATCTTCCTGCTTCTACCCTCATCCCCCTGCAATCAGTTTTCAACACAGCAGCAGGAATAGGACTAAGTGGCTGTGTTACTCCTCTGCTAGGAAATGAAAGAAGAAAAGAAGGACAAATAAACTAATGGATGAGTGAAGTTGGACACCTCTGCCCTCAACCACGGTCCTGCAATTGCACAAACTATTTATTAACAACAGAACCCAGGCAAGTGATAAATTAAGTCCCTTTAGGTATTGAAGTTACAGAATTAAACCAGGTATTTCAGATACATATATAGTTATATAGTTATAAATGTACATTTATAGCAATTAGACTATTTTGAAAACTCCTAGATTATAATCACATTATGAATATAATGACTATTGAGAAAATTACACAGATACTAGCAATTATAAATTTGTCATTTACAGTCTTTTTCAAAGATATTGTTTCACACTACTGTTATTTTATTGATTAAACAATAGTAATATAAAGTCAAAATTACTCACTTAATAAAGGCAATGACAATAAGGAAATGAATAACGAAACATTTTACCTGACTTTGAAACACATTATATAACTTTTTTGCAGCCAATCCCTAGTTCTACTGACTTTAAAGCAGTATTGAAAGAAGTTTGTACTTTTCAGTATCTGTTTATGGAAGGGAAATGTGGCCTAAAATTTGTCCCTGCTTATTCACAAAGTAGATAATTACAGGGGAAAAAATTCAGTCTTAGCCTTCTTCAAACAGTGACTCAAATGTTCTGTGGATACAATTGACAATAGAGGACAAAGAACGGGACTGTAGCTCTCGGACACATTTAAAGCAGGGCAAAGAAATTCCCAGGAAATTCTCAACCCACTGGTACACTTATTCTGAACCAAGGTCAAATCCAGGAAGGAGGTAAATGCTTAAAATCCTCTTAATACTTCCTCAAATTTATTTCTGCGGGAAAAAAAAATATGAACTTTATCTAGACTTCACCCTTAAATCCGAGAACAACCTCTTATTATGTAAAAGATGGTCCGGTATGTGTGAGTTCTGATTAGGTCCATGGTAAAAGCTACTGCAACCAGCACTGTTTGTGATAAAGTGATTTTGGAATCAGTCAAATCCAGAATAAGCCTCTCTGTCTGGAATGTTTCTGGGCCTGTCTTGGTCTCAATCCCTAATCTAAACAATCCCACTCATTTAATAGCTTTTGGTGAATCTGCCTTTGCTAGTTTTCCACTCACTCTAACATAGCTAGAAGCAGACAGTTAGACGTTATTTGTAAGAATCTGGGTGGTGGGACACAGAATCAATCTTAAAGCAGACTCGTTCTAATGGGGCAAAAGCTCTGCTCAGCAGCAAGCTTCCAACACAGATTCTCTGAAAGCCAGAGGAGTGACTCATATCAAGTAGTCATCTTAAAGGAATCAAGTCATGAATCAATTTGCAATCAATTCCTTATGAATCAGATGCCTGACTAGCTTAATGCAATGAATCATGTGGGTCCAGGAAAATAAAAGGAAAAATTAAGAAAGAGTAAATTATACTACCATGGAAGTGTGGGGACGAGGAGTATCACTCAGTTAGATTTTGCGATGAAATGAGCAAAACTTGCTGTCTCCTTAGACCAGGTGTCATGAGGGTGTTGTTACACAGTAAAAGGAACCCATCTGCACCCAGAGTACCTGTCGTTGCCTGAACAAATCACCTAAGAGTTACCTGCTCAGCAGATCTAACCAAGCCCTCTTGTGCTTATAATAATGCACAGGAATAATAAAACTGATTTCTACCTTGTAATAACCAAAAAAATGTGTTTCTTAAGCATAAAGAAAACAGAAAGCTCAACCTTATTGTCCTAAACTTTCCGCTTTACCCAGTGGGATAAGGAAATAACCTAACTCCCTCTAAGTACGAGCCATCCCAATTTCTCTGACTTATTTTTGCATACATGGTAAAAACTCTATACTCCTTCAACAAATATTTGTAAGCATATACTATGTGCCATGTACTTTGAACAAATTTATTATTAGGGATGTTTCTATGAAATTTGTTTTTGCCATGTTCCTTTGGTTTAAAAACATATTTGTGACAATTCTTTAAATATACGTTTAGTGTTTTATAAAGTGACTTTCCCATGGCTGAGTTCTCTATCTTTCGGTCAGCTAGAGTTCAATTTTGAGTCTTTTTTTTTTTCAGGGAAATTTTCCAGGAATAAAATTCTTATACCAAATATTTGTCCCATCTGTCCCTCTTCTAAATGGTAATATTATTGAAAGCTATCAGAAGAAAATATGACACCCCTCCCTTAACAATTATAGGCCACCTGATTTTCTTCCAGGATGCATTTGGAAAGTATTGAACTTCTAAAATATGGCAGGTTATACTGTACCTGAATGTTTTCATTAACATATATGGATGCTGCACAACTTCTGTATGCAGACTCACATCTCCCATACCTAAGGTAAGCTCCTTCTATTATATATTTGAATGTCACTCTCATCTCTTTGTTCTGCTTTTCTTTTTTAGAAGCCTCAATTAACTCTGTTTAATCACTACTCTCTGCTTCTAAGCTGTTTGCCATTATTTTTAACTTCATCCTTTTTCTCTTGGTCCCAAAGTGTGTGTTCTCCATTTTCCTGCTTCAGAATCTTTTCATCAGCTCCTCTGGTTTTCCTCCTAGTTATCCTAGAATAATGCAAGACTTATGTTTCCTTATTGTTACCTCCACAAACTGAAGGCTGGGTTCACTTATTTCTAACTGTTCTTGGAATGCTCCTCCTAGATTATGATCCAGAGGCTGGTTGATGTAAATGTCTATTTCCTATTCAGCCTGAAGTAAATGGTCTGCAGGGGAGCCAAGGGCATTCCTAGCAGAAAAATGACTTTGCACAGCTTCTCCCCAGTGTCAGCCAAGCTGCACACGAGAAGCTTTCTGCTTCTGCCTGCTGTCTGCCAAGCCTCCATGCCACATAAGAGCTGTATCTCTGCCCACCCTTTCTTGGTCCTCTGCCAGCCAAATCAGGCACAAGTCTTACCACTCTGCTGGATGCCATCCGTGTAGCTGCTGTTTGGAACCAGCTGCCTGCCAGTGGTGCTAACTTCAGCGATCTAGGATGCAGGAATGGATCGGAAACCCTATTATGTTTTCTGTCTGACCTGCCACCCACCCTCTACATTTTTAGGCATTCTAAAATGACTAGGGTATTAACAAGGTCTCTCAAGTCCTCCTCTGCTGAGTGCATACAAATGCAGCCCCCCTTGTCAAGCTGTTGATATCTCCTCTTAGAGTAGCCCTCACAAACCCTGGGGATTCCTTTTGCCACAAACCAATTCCAATTTACCACTGCAAAATGAAATCCACCATTATGCATTTTAATCTTGTATCCACTTTGTTAAAAACCACCTATTATCACCTTAAGACCATTACATTAGAGTCTCATCTTGCAATGGTGTTGGTATACACTTTTGGTACACTTGGATGGTCTCACTTCAGAACATGCAACAAAGCTAGAAAGTAACCATATCTCTTTTCTTTACCCAGTCTTTTTACCTCTCATTTACTCTTAAACCTCACAAGATGTCCTACTTTAGGAAACCATGAAACAGATGCTCAAGTTAACCTTTCCCAATGTGCATAGACACAGACAATCCTTAGAAATAAAATTTTTGACTTAGGGCTTGCCGAGGACCTGACACAAAGACTAATTCATGACATCCATGTGTGAGAGAGAGCGTTGTAATTTCTCTTTCAGAACGCTGGGGAGGAAAGTGCATGGCACCTATGCAGCTGTATTCCCACCTGGAGCATCCTTTGCCTGGAACATCCTCTAATAAGTTCCCAATGCTTGAGTCTCCACCCCACCACACTATGGCAATTTTTCCAGTCTGCTCCCCACTTGCCTGCCCAGTCTTGCAGGCTCTCTGCTGCTGATCTTTCACTCTGGATCACTGGACAAGGACTGGGCATGTTAGACCAGCCCTGCTTCCTGCCCTGCCCTCCTATGGCCTGCAGCCAGGGTTCCAGTCATGCTTTGCTCCATGTCCTCCACTATAAGCCAGCACCTCTCACTCTCAAGTCCAGTCTGGAAACAGGCAGAGCCCTGGAATCCCCAGTTAGCTAGGAGAGGAAGATAAATATAGATAAAGAAATTAGGCCCTAGAAGAAGCAGAATGTACCATGAATATGGGATGTGTCAGGCCAAGGCAGCCCAAGTCTAAAATACAACAAAGTCATCTAAAGGTGTGACGGTGTGACCTTGGACAAGTGTGTCAACCTTTTTAAGTCTCCATTTCTGAACTATAAAAATGCTATGATGAAAATACATTTCTCTGCCAAAGGCCTTTTGCAAGTATTGAATGAGATGAGTATAAGTTAAATGCTAAGCATAATGCTTAGGATCTGGTAAGCTGTCATAAATGTTAACTATCATTAGTATAATAAGGTCAGAGAATAAGTGGAAGAGCTAAGAATTGAATCCTTCTCTCTCTCTTCATTTCATTTTTAATAGCACATAATTATAAAACCTATATGGTGTTAGACAGAAATAGTCACTAGTTTTTGACTAAATGTAGAAAAGGTGGACTAAGAGCTAACTACAGTTCAGAAAAATATTACTTACCCTATATAGTAATAGCAATACTTAGCAATTTATATCAGACTCTATTTTACTAGCTTTCTCTGACAAGGAGCTCTAACAAAAGTATCACTAATCATAGGTGAAGTGAAACATACTACATTGGTCTTTGTTGTCATAACCAAACACACCTTATCAAATTTAGTGATTTTCTCTGTGGATTCATGATAGCACTATGCCAAAAGTATTCTGGGTAGGATTTTCCCCCTCTTGCAGGTAAGTTCTGGAGTCATAGCACAGAGTCTGTCTGTGAAATTTTGCAAGGGCTTCCTGGAAAACTGAGTGTGAGCTAAACAGCCAATAGTATTTGTGATGGGTTACTTCAGAATCTTTCCCACAGTAACAAACTCCATTAGAGAGCATGGTCCAGAGACAGGCTTGCAAAGCAGCCCACAGCACCTGGGCCAACCTCCATCAGGTAATTAATTATGTGTGCTCCAGTGGAACTGTCTTAGCGCTTCCAGTTTTTCTCAATGACATATCTGGAGTGTCTAATTTTATTTGATGAGGAAATTGGCCAAAGCATTTATTCTGAGCCATGGTCTTCATGGATTTTGACAGATTATCTTTTGAGAGTTTCCAGCAGGTGCTTACACAGGATAGGAGATGTGTTTTTGCTCTGATAATACTCATCTCACATTTTGCAAGATTTTAAGGCATGGTTCCAGATTTTTTGAAAAGGACATAAAATAAGGGAGCAGCTAGAGCTCTGAATGAATCCAGATAATGTATTTAAAAAGAAAGAGGGGTGAAAGAAAGAAAGAAAGAGAGAGAGAGCGAAAGAGAAAGAAAGAAAGAAAGAAAGAAAGAAAGAAAGAAAGAAAGAAAGAAAGAAAGAAAGAAAGAAAGAAAGAAAGAAAGGTCAAATTCAGTTACAATTTCTCTGGGTTTACCAGTGGTAGTTTGTACTTCATTGTTCCACGGTTCGGCTGGGTGTAATTTTATCTTGCTCATTCTGACAATGTCCCCAAAAAGACATAAAATCCATAGCAAATTGAACATTAGGCAAACAAACCTAATCTAGACGAGAAAATAACTACTCTGGGCTAGGGACTGTGATAAATACTTCACATTCGTGATTTCATTTGATTCTCATTGCAACCATGTCATATGGGTGCTATTCTATCCCATTTAAAGATGAGGAAACTAAGACTTAAAAGGGATAAATAATTTGCTCAAGCCAAAACTGCAAGCTCGAGGAGAAAAAGAACTTTCCCACACTCCCTGATTCTACGACCCAAAGCTGTCTGCTAACCAGAACCCAAAGATATTTTCCGCCCTCACCCTCCGCCTTTTTTCCCTGATTCACGAACATGCCAAAACAAATCCCATACTAGGATCTTTGCCAGCCTTCTACCTCAGCTGTAAGCATTCTTCTCATGGATGATTTCTTGTTATCAGTCACCACTCAGTATGAAGGTTCTCCACTTGGAGAGGGCTTCTCTGTCACAGACAAGGTCAGAGTCATCTCAAAAGACAAGAAAGCTGGTTAAGAACATCTCCTAGGGCTTTCCAGGCTACTCTGTGCATGGGCAGAAACTGTGACCTGTACAGGAATGAAAAACACCCAAAAGCAGGCTTTCAAGATCTATTAGTTTCACTGTTATCCTCAAGAAGCTAGTGAGTGCCCTCTTCACACCATGCTAGCCACAATGTAAACACACATTATGAAATGCAGTGGCTTTCTCCATGGACTCGCAATAACACACTGCCAAAAGTATTTTGGGTGGGATTTTTCCCACTTGCAATTGAGTTCTGGAATTTCTATGCAATTAATATGCAATTTTGCAGCGGTTTCCAAGAAAGCCAAGTGTGGTCTGAAGAGGTGGTATTGTTTGTGATGGCCTCTACATAAGGGCTACTCCAGGTTCTTTCCCCCAGTAGCAAATTTCATTAGAGCGCTTGATCCAGAGACAGACTTGCAAGGCAGCCCATAGCACACATGCCAAGGTTCATCAGGTAATTATGTGTACTCCGGTGGAACTGTCTTAGCACTTTCAGACTGACTTCTTCTCCTTGTTTTTGCCTCCTGGCCCAGGGCCAGCTGCTAGAAATAACTGGAGCTGATTGCTTCCTTGTTCACACCTGGTGTGATACACCAACTCTATCAAGAACAGAAAACTTCATAGACATTTCTGGAAAACACCTGCATATTTCATTGGCTGAAAATACATCAAGTGCCTGTTCCTGAACCAATCACTATTGACAAGAAAATACGATGTGCTGATTGGGTTAGGCCCAGATTTGGTTTTTTTTAGACCAATCACTGATGAGAAAGATAGTGTTACTATGACTGAGTGACATTAATCAAAGTCAGTATTGAAGCCAGTCACTCACCTTTCCCTGAGACACATACACACTTCAAAAGTGCTTTGTTTAGATAGGAACATTGGAAAAACCAATGCCTTTACGCCATGAAGCCTCTGCTGAACTTAAGGGTGTTGCAGATTTTCCTAGGTCTTTGACATTCTTATTTCCTTTCTTTTCTTTCTTTTTTCTTTTTTTCTTTTATTCTATTGAAAAAAAGATACAACAGAATTGCATGACAAACTATCATGAGAAAAACAATAGTTCATATGCTACATATTGTCATCTTCAAAGTAGTTACTGAGAGTACAATATATGGGCATAAAAATTATCCAATTCATATTAGCATGAACATTCTTTTCAATGAACTAGGAGACACTAATAGAATAGTTACCTTGCATTTTTCTCCCTTTTCCCTTCTTTTCTGTCCACTTACCCAACTCTTAGTTCCATTTTCCTGTTAAACAATTACATCCCATTTCACAATATCTATTGTAGACCTTATCTACTCTTTCGATTTCTCACACCAGGGAGACAATACTATGTTTACACGTGTGAGTCTGATTTATTTCACTAATGAATATGATCTCAAGTTGCATGCATTTACCCTATAAAAGTCTCAGGTTTATGCTTCTTTATGGCTGAGTAGTATTCCATTATGTAAAATACCACTTTTTTCATCCATTACTCGGTTGATGGGCATTTGGATAGCTTCCAAGATTTAGCTATTTACATATTGAGTGGCAAGAAAAATGGGTGCACATATATCACTGTGGTATCATGTTAATTCTTCTGGGAAGATATTCAGAAGGGGAACAGCTGGGTTGAATGGGACCTCTATACCTAGATATTCGTTTTGTTTTGGTACCTTACACTGCTGAGATAAAACCCCAGCCCTAATACTAGATTTTTGAGGAATCCCATATTGATTTTCACAGTGCTTGCATCAGTCTTCATTTTCACCAACAGTGAAGAAGGATTCCTTTTTCCCCACAGCCCCTCCACTATCAGTTATTGGTTGATTTCTTGATAACAGTCATTCTTTCTGGGGTGAAATGGAATCTCAGTGTTGTTTTAATTTGCATCTCTCAGATGACCAATGATGTTGAACTTTTTAAGTATATTTATTTGCCATTTGTATTTCTTCACCTTAGAAATATGTATTCATATCAGATGTCCATTTATGGATTGGGTCTTTGAATTTGGGGATCTGAGTTCTTTCATTTCTATGTAGGTTTTAGATAAAAATCCTTTGTTGGAGGGACAATTGGCTAAAACTTTTTCCCACTCTGTGAGTTGTCTTTTCACTCTGCTGGTAATTTCTTGAGATGTGCAAAACCTTTTTAGTAAGATGAGATCCCTGTTGTTGATTCTTTGAAGTACTTCTCACGTAGTTTGGGTTTTGTTAATAAACTCTCTACCTACATGTATGCCCTCAAGATTTCTACCTACTTTCTCTTCCAGTAAACTGAGCATTTCAGTTTTAATATTTAGATCTTTGATCCATTTTGACTTTAGTTTGGTGCATGGAGATAGACATGGATCTAGTTTTAGTCTTTAGCATATAGAGAGCCAGTTTTTCCAGCACCATTTATTAAAGAGGCTATCTTTCTTCCAGTGAATGTGTTTGACCCTTTTGTCAAAGATAAAATAGCTGAGAGTGTTTGGAGTTGTGTCTGCATCTTCTAATCTGTTCCACTGATCCTCAGGTCTGTTTTTGTGCTGTACTATGATGATTTTATCACAGTAGCTTTGTAGTATAATTTCAAGTCAGGGATTGTAATGCCTCCTGCTTTGCCTCTGTTGCTCAGGATTGCCTTTGCTATTCTAGGTCTCTTCTGGTTCCATATGAATTTTAAGAATGTTTTCTGTAGTTCTGTGAGGTATGTTAATCATATTTTGATTGGGATTGCATTAAATCTGTATAAGGCTTTTGAGAGTATAGCCATTTTTGCAATATTGGTTCTTCCTATCCATGAGCAAGAAAAATCTTTCTATTTTCTGATATCCTTTACAGAGTACAATAATTCTCAATGTACAGATCTGTTACATCCTTTGTTTGATTCCTAAATATTTTTTTTCTTTTTTTTTTCTTTTTTTTTTTTTGAAACTATTGTAAAGGGTGTGGTTTCCCCATTTCTCTCTCTCTCTCAGTGAGTTTATTGTTTGTGTACAGGAATGCTCTTGACTTTTCAGTGTCAACTTCGTAACGAGCCATGTTACTGAATTTGGTTATTAAATCTAGATGCCTTTTTGTAGAATTTTTGGAGGCTTCTATGTAGACTATCATGTCACATGTGAATAATTATAATTTAACTTCTTTCTTTCCTATACTTATTCCTTTTATTTCTCTCCCATCTAATTGCTCTGGTTAATATTTCAAGAACTATACTGAGTAGGAGTGGTGATAGTGGACATCCTTATCTTGTTACCGATTTTAGACAGAAAGACTTCAGTTTTTGTCCAGTTAGTATAATGTTGGCTGTTGGTTTGTCATACATGGCTTTTATCAGATTATGATAAAGATAATCTGTTTCAATTTTCTGTAGGGTTTTTATTGTGAACGAGTGTTGGACTTTATCAATTTTTTTCTTTTTTTTAAATTGGCTAGGGGTTTATCAATTTTATTTATTCTTTCAAAGAACTGACTCTGATTCATTAATTCTTTGTATTTGTGGGGTTTTTCTTTGTTTTGTTTGGTCTCAGTTCCAGTAATTTTGCCTCTGATCTTTATAATTTCCTCCCTTGTATGGATTTTGTGTTTCACATGCTCTTCTTTTTCTAGAAGCTTGAGGTACAACATTAGGTTGGTTATTTGTGCTTGTTCTGTTTTCCTGGTGTAAGAATTCACTGCTGTAAGTTTCCCTCATCGTGTTCCATAAATTCCAGTATGCTGTATCTGCATGTTTGGTTAATTGTAGATGATTTCTGTGATCCATTAGTTGTTTAGGAGGGTTTATCTAATTTTTATGTGCTTATGGAGCTTTTGCATTTTATTTTGCCATTAATTTCCAATTTTATTGCACTGTGGTCAGATAATATGCATGGAATAATTTCAATTCCATTCCATTTACTTAAGCACATTCTATGGGTTAGTCTATGCTGTATTTTAGAGAACATTCTGTGTGCAACTGAGAAGACTATGTATTCCAATGTTGTTGGATGAAGCGCTCTGTAAACATCCATTTGTTCACATATTTTGTTCAGTTCTGATATTTCTTTACTAACTTTTTGACTAGTTGATCTACTCTTTGTGACAATGAGGTATTAAGGTCCCCTGTTACAATGTGTTATTGCTTATTTGATTTTTCATGTCTAGCAACATTCTACTTATATAGCTGAGTGCTCCTATGTTTGGTGAATATGTATTTATAATTATTATCTCTTCCTCTTGAAGATTTTCCCTAACAAGTATGTAGTGACCTTCTCTATCTCTCTGATCATTCTTGATTTGAAGTTCACATTGTCTGCAAACAGAATAGCTATCCTTGTTTTTTTCTGAATTCCTGCTGCGTGGAAGATTGTTTTCCATCCTTTGACTTTCAATCTATGAATTTTTTTTGAATTAGATGTGTTTGTTGTATACAGCGTATTGTCGGATCTTGTTTCTTGATCCATTCTGACAGTCTGTTTCTTTTGATTGGTGAATTGAGGTTATTTACATTGATGGTTATAATGATATGTATTGGCTTATCTTTGTCATGTTGTTTTCCTGCTGTTGGTTTCCAGCTTTCCCCCTCTCTTTAAATGCTTATTTCATGGTTTCTTTCTGTTGTTCTGCAAATTGTGGTCATTTTTATCTCTATCTAGAATATCTTTTAGTACTCTTTGTAGTGTTGCTTTGGTGTTCATGAATTTCTTCAGTTGTTCTTTGTCATGGAAGTATCTTGTTTCTCCATTAACTTTGAAAGACAGTTTTGCAGGGTACATCAATCTGGGTTGGAAGTTGTTCTCTTTTGGGACTCGAAATACTTTACTCCAGGCTCTTTTCGACTTGAGGGTTTGTGTTGAGAAGTTGGCCATGATTCTAATGGGCTTTCATTTATAGGTGTTGTTTCTTTTCTCTAACGGCTTTTAATATTCTGTTTTTGTGCTGACTTTCTGGGATCTTGATTATCATATGTCTGAGTGTAGATATATTTTGGTTATGGATAATTAGAGTTATATATGCCTCACTTTTCTATATGTCACATTCTGTTCCCATGCTTGCAAAGTTTTCTATTATTTTTGCAATTTTTTATGTCATTTGTATTGACTCCTGTTTTTTTCATTGACACCAATTATTCTTTTTATTATTTTTCTTTGCAACTTTTGAATTGTTATTTCCTGATTTTTTGATATTTTCAAGAGATCTTTCCTATCATGATCGATAGCCACAAACCTGTCTTCAAGGTCTCAAAGTCTGTCTTCAATTTTGTTCAAGTGGTTTTAACAGTTTTCAACAGAATTTTTAATTTCCTGACTATCTGTTTGAATCCGTTTCATGCATTCTATATCTTTCCTATATTGATCATTAATAGTTTCCATCCTGTTCCTATCATCATCTATTTTTTAATCTATCTCAGTTGCTAAGCAACTGACATTTCTTTATTGACAGTTTTTTTTTTACCTGAGAGATTGTTTCTGATCTGATTTCCTCTATACCCTCATGGATTTGTTTCTTTACTTTGATTGCTATTATTTCAGAAACTTCAGGTGTGTGTCTTCCATTCAGGTGTGTAGTTTGATGTCTCCTGGACTTGTTCTGGGTGGGCTGGAGATCTGTGGTTGCATTTTTCTTCTGTGTCTTGTCATTTTCCATTTCAAAATTTTTTTATTTTGTTTTCTGTGTTGATCTTTGCAAGTTTTTGCAGGAAGTAGCTGTATCACTTGTATCAAGGCCTTTGCAGGAAAAGTCTGTTCTTTAGGGATGTCTTCTGTGCGTTGGAGGTTCTTGGTTTGTGTCTGTGCCAAGATTCTACTTTCCCAATTAATTAAGAATGGGATGTTGGTATTTGTTTGGCTCAGTCCCCAGTCCTTTGGTTTTGGGCTGTGGTGAGGTTATTATCCCAGTGCTTCCCAGCATTGTTAAGGAAGGGAGAATGACAGATTATAGCCTATATGAAATCACCTAAAGTAGTATAATTAGCAATAACAGCTTCAAACACAGTTTAGAAACTGATGGACTGTGATAACTATTAACTTTGGACCTTGAACCATGGAGCAGAATCTGCACTTATATAACAAAACTGATTGTAAATTAGGAACTTGCATGCAAAGTGTTTTCCTTTGGTAGAGTGGTATCTTGGTTACTTTTTACTCCTTGCTGAGACAAAACACCTGACACACAAACTAGGGAAGGAAAGGTTTATTTAGCTTACAGTTTTTGGAGGTTTCAGTCCACAATCAGCTGGCTCCAAGGCAGGGTGGCATGGCACGGGAACAGCACTTCAAGGCAGCAACCGAACAAAAGCAGCCAAAGTAAAAAGAGCAAGAACAAGCCTCTTCTCCTCCTTTATATAGTACACAGGACACCCCCCCCCAGGGTGGGTGTAGCATTCACAAACATCCTTGCCTTCCTTTGCACAGGATGAGGATGTTTACAAAGTAAGAACCCTGGCTCCCTGCTGAGTCTCTCAGCTAAACTTTTGGCCTTCTCAAATTGACACAATGGCCAGGTAACTGCTTATGCTCTA